>OMNN01100306.1:4001-20609 GCA_900302755.1 Chromis chromis | reverse complement strand
CTTTTTATTTACTGTTCTGAAGTTTCACTGTATGAAGGACAACAAAAGGAGACTTAAAAAGAAGAAAACTGATTTTCAGTTCCTAGTCCTTACTTTAATACTATACACTGCTGAGTCTGGCCAGTCTTAATTGCAGCTTTTCTTATTTTAGCCTAATTTCACTACCTTCATTTTTAGGCTGTTATCATGTTCATTATAAGGACTAACCATAGAGTCCAGACTATCTAGATCTCTCATTATTTGATGATATTAATACTCGCAGATGTGATACAGTAATCCCTCGCCATATCGCGGTTCACTTTTCGCGGTCTCATTATATCGCGGATTTTTAAATTGTATATAAAATACGTAGCGTGCAGCAGATGAGTAGACGCACGTATGGAAAACGCAGCTACAGCCGCTTCCACCTGAGCTAGTCGGTCTGATTGATTGGCGGCGATCAAAGCCAGCCAGAACCTGCAGCCCCACATGGTGAGTGTTTACTGGAAATAACCGTCAGAGAACCGGTGACAGTCTGGAGGATTACTCGTAACATCATCATCAGTTTCCCGGTAGACATAGCGTTTCAAGTGGATCGCTGCGTCGCTAGTTCCATTATCAGACAGGGCTGTAGAAGCTTCTCATGATGGATAGATTTAAGAGTGTAGAAAGTGTTTAAGAGCATAGGACGTGTTTAAGAGTGTGGGAAGGGTTAATAACAGTGCGGGGAGGGTTTATAAAGCCTTAATATACATATAAATAATGAAATAAATATAAGGTCGCTACTTCGCGGATTTCATCTATTGCGGGTTGGAACCTAACCCCCGCAATAGACGAGGGATTACTGTAATGCGTTTTCTTATAATGGTTGTAATGGATGCTGTTTTGCTGCTTCCAAGCCGGTTAGGGATGTTTGTCTTCTTGTAATCTAGCAATTCTCCTCTTTTAGGTCTTGTTCAGTTAGTTTGGATTATCTGTTGACTTAACATACACGGCTTATGCACAAAATAATGGAGACTCATAGAATGTTTTCAACCATCTAGTGGGAAGACTTTTTCATGTGTTTTAGAAGATGCTGTAATTATTCAACCACTGTGATGAAATTCAAGTTAACTGATCGATGTGTGTCGACTTTGCAAAGAAAACAACAGGTGGTCTGGGAATTATTTCCAAAGCTTCAACAGTTATGTGGAGAGTTTTCTAACTTCCTGCTTTATTGCTTGGTATTTTTTTTATTGTACATTATTAATAATTAATAGAAGAAAACTCTAAAAGATTGTTTAACATGTCAAGCAAGAGTGTAGGTTAACAATTAGATGCTGCTTTGTGAGCCCCAGATGGTGAGGACAGGGGCAGGCAATCTTCAATGATACATCACATCAAGGCATCTCTTACTGTGAATATGAGTTTCTAGCATCAGGACGGAGCTACAGGGAACCAACTCTGTGGCTCAGAGATCCTTTATACCCTTCAGAGCAGCTCTGTTAACCCAATAAGACCTTAAGAACTAAGGCTCCATCTAGACACACGCACAGGGAAACACATATGTTGCATCCGGTCTTAATGAATTAAACAAATCCGGGTGATATCAGGTGTGTGTCACTTGTATTTTGTTGTAATGGGATTGTTGGGGATGTTGTGGAGAAGCACTGTGTTGGTAAATGTCTGCAACAGTGATGTACTTTCTGCTGTGCAACAAAGCAACCCTGCATCCCAAAACTATGTTCCTATACAACTAAACTACATTCTCATTTGCTGCAGGATTACGTTTGTTGGTGACACGTGGACTTTCTCTATAACCCTCAGGCATTGCTGCACATTGCCTATATCATACAACTGCCACGCTTTGGCTTAAAACACATGAGCAAAAATGACCCACTGCCAATACTGACTCACAACAAACTCACACACTTTAGTTTTCCAGCTTTGTAAAATGTCTATATAACTTTTAAATGGATATGAAAAGCAAGAAGTTGGGCATGCACAAGTAATATTAAGGATTTTAATCATGCTATACTGGCAATGTGTCACGAATCCGTTTCAAATCAACAGCTCTTCACCATTCTTTTTATTGCTGTGTTGACCCTCCTTTTTAATCAAGCAATCATAGATTAGATGGGGTGGAAGTCGTCATTCTGGTAACCCAGAAACTGGAGGAGAAGCTGCAAACATGTTGTGAAACAGTTGGATTTTAACTCAAACCATGCTACATTCTTAAACTGAACCACATAGTTCTGGTGCCTAAACTCAACCAAGCTTCTAACATGTAATTATTGTTATGAAAGTGGCAACCAAAGTGTGATATTTTCCTAAATCTAACCAAACTGCAAGTGTGGGAATTATACAAGAGGTGAAAATGAAGCATAAGAGTAAGAATAATGGTCCTGCACAGGATGCAAACTATAGTCTCCTGGGTGCAAATTAAAAGCCTGCCCTACTGCATCACAGTCTAACCTCTTATTTGTTTCGAAGCGTACATGAAAATGCAAGTTAGGTGTGTAAAATTGAACTTTTTGGGAGACAGGGTTGCACGAACACAGTTTTTGTAAGGATAATAAATGATAATAGCTTTTCTGTGCATGCACATTTGCATAGGAGCAGCAACAGGCGGCTCAAAACACGAGTCAGTGAGAACACTTTTATGTAGGTATAGCAGAAAATGCATGCTCCTCATGTAAAAACTCTCTCAGCCTGCTGCCCCAAGTCTGAAAGTTTGGAGAAAAAGTCACCTCATGGATCAGTTTAGAAAACTTTCATACCTCAATTTGGAGCTGCAAACTTTTCCTTCTTGCTGTAGGCAAACGCTGATCACACCACACAAACCATACCGCTGTGCACTTAGTAAAGTGTCTGCGTTCATAAACTACAACAAAAGGAGTCAACAGGTTAGAATCTGATAAGTAGAAACATACTAATTTGATCTTCCACTTCTGACTATATTTGTAATTTGCTTTTGGCGCGTTGCACAGAAGATCAGATCTGGTAGTTTTGTTCCACAGCGAGATGCAGAAAAGTTCTTATCAAGTCTTACAAGAAGCGGCAGACAGAGCGCAGCCTTATCAGTAGGAACAGGGTGGAGATACCACTAAGCCACTTACTGGCAATTACAGGGATGGTTCCACACACATACAGTATTTACACACGCTCTCGCCGCTTTCTCTCTGTACTTTAAAACCATGTTGAACTCCAGCAGACCTCAACCGGCCTTTGAACAAATTAGAAACAGTCTGAACGTTTGAAGATGCCCATGTAAGAGCTCCAGAGGATTTAGTCCGGAGAAGGAAGTTACCTGAGACTAAGCGGACTTAGCTGACAAACACAAGTACAATCACCCTGATCTCTTTATCGTTGCCTTAAGCGTTTTGGACACCAACCTGCTCTCAGTGACAGCGAAGATTAACCGGGAGGCCTTGGCTTCTAATTTACACCCCTTGATGGCCTCATGTGCACTTTTTATATATTTAATTACATGGGATATGATTTCTGAAGCAGCAAAGACACAAAAAAACCTAAAAAAGGGCAGTCAATTCTGAAGTAATAAAGGTTTTACTTCCAAAGTTTCGCATGATTTAGGCCTGGAAGATGAAGCTGCAAAAATAAACATATTAGTTCTACATATAAGGTGAAATTATCTCACCTCATGTGCACATTTCTCATTTGTTTTCGGATGTTAAGAACCTAGAATGCATGAAATAAGTCGCTAAAAGTAAATATTTCTAGAGTCTATGATTGAAAAATGTGCTGTCAAGGTGAGTTCATTTTATTGACTGCTGAAAAGTCACAGAGGAATGCAGCGACCTCCAGTGGTCAAGTTAAAAACTGCACAAGCTTCATACAAAGTTTCTACAGTTGTGCAAGAACAGTATGCAATTTTTAATTAACCAAAAATAAAGGAAAGACTGCACATTTTTTTTCCACTCATGAAAGATTTCATTGCATAATTTAACATAAAAGTTGCACCTGGACATTTAAACTAATCTGATAATGCAAAAACAACTAAAAAAACCTGTTGGTGTAAAACATTCTTTTCATCCAGAATCAGAAATCTTACATAAACACAGACTCCATCGTTGGGGGAGAAACTCTTCCACATTCTCAGGGTGTTTTACTTGTGCAGGTTTGACCCGACTCAGACTGGAGGCGGTGAGCTCCAGTCCAAAACAAACCTCCCCCTGCAGACTGTCAATATTGAAGTCGGCTCCAAACACTGTCTATTGTGCGACGGTCTGCAGCGCTGAAACACTCAAGCATGTCTTCACCTTCCGACTCTGGCCTTTTCAAACAACCAGCAGCCGCTAAAACAACACAGAACGTGTGAAAAGGTGGAGAACGGCTCAGCAGAGGGTCCAGCAGCATAAAGACGGTTCTGTGCAGCTTGTGAACTGCAGCTAATGTTGCATTAAAAATAAATGGATTCTAATGAGTGTAACTGAGTCGGGACTGTGGGGGAAGGAACTGGCGAAAAGTTAATCATCGTATGGGTGCCACTTCTTTTCCTCGTTTAAAAAAAAATACTACATGTCCCAGCATGCTTTTCTGCAATGCCAAAACCTTCTCTATTCTAGTTTTGCATGTTGGAAATCCACGCAAGAACAACATGACAAGAGCTAGAATTAGTCTTTCCAGCTGAGAAACTGTATAAAGACATGAGATGAGGAAGCTGTAAACACTGAGTGACAGCTCTACACATTAGTTGTAGTCATACAAATTGCATCATGTTAACCAAATCAAGCATTGGGTGCCACTTTAATTTAATCAACTCTTATCTCTCCAATAATTAATAATTTCTTTGGGAAACGCCCTGAAATGTCTCCCTACATGGAATAAGAAGCAGCCTTACAGGGAAATAGAGTAGAATTCTCTCATTTGCATAAATCTGCCCTTAATTAAGACATTAAATATGATCTTGTGCTACAGACACACACACAGACGCAGAGGCGGCACAACGCAGATTTAAATTCCCTCCGGATAACGTGGGCTCGTAACATGATTAAAGTCTGCCTGAAGACACCCGTGCACGGTGCGATTTCACACTCATTGTTTTTGCAGACAAAAAGGATTAACCGCCGCTCAGAGAGACGAGCTCGTGTCTGTCACTTTCTCTGCAGAAACTGAAAATTCAGCAGCTCAGAGCTCTGAGGAGAGACTGAATGAATGGAGGCGATGAGCCTGACGCGTCCACAGACCTAATGGATAATAAATCCTCATGAAAAGAAGAAATCCTACCAAATGATAGAGTTAAAATGTTAAATAGCATCAACCATGACACTTCACCCAGAAACCCACATTCAGCTGCAATAATTAGTTGATTAATAGAAAATCGACCAATCGGATTCTAGAGATTAATCAATGCACTAGTTTTGGCTCCATCTGTAGTCATCACTCTGTGGTTTGGAGGATTGGATCTGATTGGTTGCACATCCTGAGAAATGACCAATAAACAGTGAAGAGTAAACTGAAACTGAAAAAAATGAGAGGTTTGGATGTAAAACCGAAATAAAAGACAAACAAAATTCTTTCAACAAAGTTTTACAGTGAAGTTTTAATTGCTCTAAACTTAGAAACTAAGATTTTCATTTTTACTGCAAACGTATATCAGTTTGACCCTAAAAAAAAACATATTGGTCGACCCTTAAAATCCTCTTTTGAAAGTCAGATTGTTTAGTTATTTTAGAAGAAGAAGAAAAAAACAACATTGCTAGATCCATCCATCCCTTATTTATTAATCCTCTGTATGGGAGGGGGGGTGCATTTTCAAAAGGCCTATCCCAGCTGACTTGGGTGAAGGCAGGGGACGCCCTGGACAGGTCGCCAGTCTATCACGCTGCACAGGAAGAACATGCAAACTCCACACAGAAAGATCCCAGGCGTCCTAACCAGGACGCGAACCAGGGATCTTCTAGCTGTGAGGCAACAGTGCTAACATCCGAGCCATCGTGCAGTCCGCATTGTTAGATTCAGTCCATCATATTCAGTTGCAATAATAATATTAATCTGAACTAATAAACCTAAATGTAAACTGGTTTTGAGCTTTCAAGAAAAAAGTCAATAGGGCAACTATATGTGGGGAATTTATTCATTTTGCATTTTATATAAAAATGGTTAATCAATTAATTGAGAAAATTATCATAAGTTAATGTCCTACAGGCGAGACAAAGGTCACTACAGTGATACAATATAGCATATAGCATAGCAGTTGCACATATTATAAAGAATTACTCCACAACGATACAGACGCTACCACCTCCGCTCAATTTCACTGTGTACTAAAACACATATTTGTGTCCCAAGAATATTATTTTTTTAATTCATGTTGCCACTATTAAGTCTTTTCATAGCCAATTTACTCAAAAGGATTTTTGTTTTTTAATTTTTAAGCTGGGAGAAGCTGCAGATCCATCTGTGCCTGGAAAGAACCACCACTAGATGGGAGCAAATAGACTGATAATGGACTGGATATTGAGCAGAGCATTGACTGGGCTGGAATTTGTGCTGAATGAATGCTTGATCTTGTAAATCTGAATACATAAACAAACACCTTCATCTGAGTTAATGAATTTAACTGAGAAGAAAAGTCAGAAAAAAGATGCTGGTTTGGTTCGGAAAAGAGACTGAGGGCAGAGAACAGAAGTCTCCTTGGTGAAGGACAGATGTTTTTGCTGTTTCTCTGCTCAGCATCAGCAGCAGCAGAGATGACACTGGGAGTAAAGGTTTGTAGTAAAAAGGGATAAATAATGTAGAAAGCAGGGAGGAGGGCCTGTAAAGCCCCACACCCATTCCCAAGACATCAGCATCTCTGCTTCGACAGCAGAGCAGACAGAAGGAGGAGTGGGCTCTCCAAACTGAATGACACACACACACACATGCACGCACACACACACACCAGCACAGTATGAAGTGTCCTTTTCTGTGTAGTGGAGTGGGGCGGCGGAGAGGGAGGTCACTCGACAAGAAAAGAAAATAACGTAGCTCCATCCATTAGGAGGTCTGTGGGAAATACAACAAATGAAAAGGGCTTCCAGAGGAGAGTTGTTCGAGCAGCCCATTACCTCATTCTGACACACAAACACACACACACACACACACACACGCGCGCGCACACACACACACACACACACACACTCGCTCTGCCACTCATGCCAGTGTTCGCAGATAGACAGGTCTTCCTCTGCAGGACGGAGCCAATTAAACAGCCCCGCCGATGTTTCAGAGCTAGTACGCCTGGATAAGCAGGAAAACGAGACGCAGAGAGGGAGACGGAGAATGAGCTGGAGGTAGAGGGGCAAATCAAGGTAGTCTTGGAAACCGGAGAGAGGAGCAGTAGGGTTTCTGGGAGCTCCAACCCTCAAGTGACTCAGTGTGCACCCTTGTTGGCTGCATTTTTAAGGGGTTATGAGTGGTGGGAACACAGTGGGGCATCAGCTATAGGGCCACAGTGTGTCTGTGCATATATGCATGTGTGTGTGTGAAATCTTAAAGTTAGAATTATCTGGTTGATTAGGTGACACCTGTGATTACTAGCAGTAATGACAAGTCAGTTTTAATTTAATCAAATAGAATAGAATAGAAAGACTTCATTGATCCCCAAGGGGAAATTCTGTTGCACAAAGCGTAAACTGACCCCCACAACAGAAAAATACAAAATATATTATAAATATAATAATAAAGTCCCCCGATCAGGCATAACATTATGACCACCTGCCTAATATTGTGTTGGTCCTCCTGATGTGGTCCAAAATGCTCTGAACCATTGGGCATGGACAAGAGGACCTCTCAGGGTGTCCTATGGGGTCTGGCACCAGGACGTTGGCAGTGGATCCTTTGGGTACTCTGGCTTGTGCAGTGGGGCCTCTGTCAATCCAACTTGTTCCACTGCATCCTGTTGATGCTTGATCAGAATGGGCTCTAGGAAGTTTGGAGGTCAAATCAACATCTTGGGCCATTGTCATGTTCCTCAAGATGTTCCTGATTGGTTGATGTTGTTGCCTTGTGGTGGGGTGCATTTTCCTGTGGGGGTAGGCCAATGACATTTGGGATTGCCATTTGCATGAGGGACTATGCTTGTTCTGGGACAATGTTTATTTGGGTGTCTAAGTCTCATCAACATGGATGTTAAAATCCAAGGTTTCCCAGCAGAACACCACATAGTACCAATATGATCAATGTTATTCACTTCACCTGTCACTGGTCAGAATGTTATGGCTGATTGGTGTATATGTATAGATCTGCAACAGATTTTGGGGTGAAATGTCAAACAAATTTTTTTATGCACCTCTAATACCTAATTTTGCAAATTTGTGGCTCTCCATAAGTCATCTGTCTTGATATCTTCCTTCTGGCGAAAAGTCTGGTAAATATAATGTGTGACCTGTTATTGTTGTAATTAACAGGAGACATCCAAGAACTTGTTTACAGGTTCTTACTTGCATATTCTACCTTGCGTGAACACAAGCAACAATGAGATGAGTGTAAAACTGCAAAAAATCTGCAGTTGGAAAAGTTACAGTTCATCAATATTGGCCACAATGAAAAACTAATGGAAGTGCCAGCAGGTGGGACTTGGTCTGCTTTTTTTTTTCACCCACCGAGCCTCTATTCACACAAAGACATCACTCAACATCTGAGGGATATATCCAAGCATTGATTCAAAATTTGGTTTCGTCTCTTCTTCAAAATCATTCCCTCCCCCCCAGCAAAGTCATTGAGTTGGAGTGGGAACATCACACGTCTGGTCTGTGATGAGACATTAAAAGGAAACTGGTGAGTCAGGAGAAATTGTATTGAGTCTTTTAGAGAGAAACGGCATTGAAATTTATAAGCGTGAAAATGAGGAGGGGTGGAATACGGTACGTGATAAGGGAGGGCCAAGGTGGGCTAAATGCCAACATTAATGTTGCATAGATAAAAGAAACAAGTGTATCTTCAAGATGGGGCTCTTAGATTGTTATTTTTCTAAGCTGGATAAAAGTTAACATTGATATTCGAGTCATTTCCCACTGAAGAGGCAGGAGCACTGCAAGACTCAAAAGTGAATGGCCACTCGGAACACTTAATTCTTGTGCATGAATACATCAATGGCAAGCTTTGTTTGTTTGTCAGATGAAATATAAGAGGGGGGGCTGTGTTCGCAGTATTTCAGACATATCACTCAACTCTTCCATACAATAGGTAAGCAAATGAGAGTTTAGAGTCAGTCTGAAGGAAATGCTGTATTTACTGCTGCAGGAGCCAAAGCTATAACAAATAGGTAATAAGTCTCAGGTTATTTTGCTGTGTGCCAGAAGTCATACTCCTTAAGATTACAGCCCAGATCACTTCCTGGTAATGGCCCAGGCAATGGCAAGTGCATTGGAATTTACTGCAAAAACTATTTTGACAGAGAACAAAAAATAGAGTTAACACAATTAGTGATTTCAGTTGGATCAGGGGGCAGGACCGGATCACAAACAATGAAGTTCTCCTCTGTGCAAAGATGGAGAACCTAGAAACCATCATGACTCGCCACCGACTTCGACGGGCCGGACACCTTGCCCGAATGCCAGACACTCGCCTACCCAAACAAATCCTCCTCTCGCATCTAGCAAGAGACCACGTGGAGCCTCGGCGATTCAAGGATCAGCTCAAAAACACCTTGCTGAGGGCTGAAATCAATCCGGTCAACTGGGAGATGGAAAAAACATCCTTCAAAAACACCAGAAGGCAAATGGAAGAGACGAAGAGAGCCCAAAGAAAAAACAGAGCTCTCCATCCCCTGAACCCCCCTACCCTACCATGCAGTGGCTGCGAATGTCTCTTCAGATCCAACATAGGACTCATTTCGCACAGAAGGAAATGTCGATGAGCAAACCAATACTCGGCAGTGAGTTCCTCCAATGTGTGATTTCACTTGTCGGAGCAAGTCTCTTTTTGCACCATTAATATCAAGTGATCTGAGCTCTTGTTCAATCCACCAAAAACAAATGTCATGTGAGGTAAATGTTTGCTTTAAAAGTCTGCAAACCACTTCTGTCAAAACTGATTCATAAAAAAGTGTTTGCATCTTCCATTAATTCTTTTTAAGTGAGTGTGAAAACGTTTGTGCAAAGTTGTGGATATTTTTTGGGGGGGAATTTTGCAGTTTGTGATGTGATACTTTATAAGCTGTGTTTCTATAATGTATTTTTAATGAGCATTTTAGACAGTGCTTGAAGCCTGGTGGCATAAGTCCTCAGGTGTCTGTAATAACAGGACAGAAAAGAGCAATGGAAACTAGAGTTAAAAAGTGACTAAAGTTTCAGTTTCCTCTAACAGCAGATGTGATGGTGATTTGTGGAACAGACTCACCTGGATATAACTTCATGACTTCCTATTTAGGAATATATTATGGCCATCAGTTTAAATCATCAAGTCAGTTGGGCATGATGGGTGACTAATGGCTATAGTTCATATACGGGGTGGTGCCATTGGATCTGGACAAAAAGTTATTGGAGGCATAAATCAGATCTATAGCAAATTAAAAACACTGGACAGAACATGGTGCTGCAGTTTCCAGATAAATCCAAAGGTAAGTCGGAATCTGAAAGGGAAATGACTTAAGCTGCTCAGGAATCTTTACTTCCAGCTCCTCAGCACACATTAGATCATTTTAAGCTGTGGATATTGCACTTTTGGAGTCATAAAATCTGTTCTTTTATTAGAATTCAGTCGCTGATCTTTTTCTTTTCTTTTTTAAACTGATGATTAAATGGAGGAGTCCATCTCCGCCATAGGAGCAAGCTGTCATTCAACTGATAGTGTGTAAAGGAAATGTGTTCTACATCAATGTCAAGCACAATATGAGCATTCATCGCTTCATTTTGACAAAGTATCTGCCACTCACTGTATCAGTGAAGGCTATCATATAAAAGGCAAGGCTGATGGTGCAAAACATTACAAGTATAAAACAGAGCTTTAATATAATGAAAATCTTAAGTATTATGTCAGTGAATGCCACGCGTTATTTTGTGATTTACCGTCTTGTTTCCCTCAGCCTGACTCATCTACTTGAACTTCTCCTTCAGACACTGATTCTCCACATTCCCCAGAGACTCGCCGGCAACTGTTGCATCCTGCTGGGCTTGATTTGTAGGGGGAGGAAACGATAACAACAGCAGCAGCGTCAGTAACAGCAAGAGAGCTAAAGTCTCCAGTTGTAAAACACAAGACTTGTACCTTTCTTCCTTTTCTCTCTCTCTATATTGTGGTTTCACTGCCTCCCAGTCTGTTGTGGAGAATTTAGTTTTTCTCTGCATGACTGTTGAATACGTAGATGTTAAGCTGTGAGTCTGAGAAGAGGACTTTGCTCTTTGATTCTGAGGGATGTTTATCATTCTGGTTTATACAGATGATACATCATCTGCTATTAAACTCCACTGTAGCAACCAGAAATATCTCAGCATGATACCATATAGGCAGCTTTGGTCAAACAAATACATCACTGAAGAGAGAAAAACAGACTCAGAAATGCAGCATCAAACACAGTCGCTTCACAGAATACACCCTTTTAGCTTTTGTACACTTCATACTGTACATGTAATTTTAAACTGATAAAATTGGCACTTCTTCCCGTCAGCACCCAGCACCCAGTAAGCCACAATATTGAAGTGGAAATGTTTTTGCACATGTATTAAAAATCGAGAACTGGAATCTCTAAACAAAGTATTCAGACCCTTAATTCAGTAGTTTTAAGGAGCTATTTTAGCAGCAATTACAGCTTTGAATCTATGTGGTTAAGTCTCTTGAAGCTTCTCACACCTGGATTTGAACAGTTTATCCCATTCTTCCTGCACATCCAACTCTGTCAGATGGGACATACTGTATCTGTGAACTGTCATATTCAGCTGTCTCCACTGATGTTCTGTTGGGTTTAAGTTTTATATGTTCTGGTTTATTTTCATGCTAAAAGGTGAATCTGATCCCAGGTTCAGGTTGCTGCACTCTACAGCAGGTTGTCCTCTAGGACCTCTCTGTATTTTGTTTCATTCATTCCTTCCTTCCTTCTGTTTTGACCCTGTCCTTGCTGCTGAGAATCATCCCCATATGAGGTGCCGACAACCATGCTTCACTTTAAGAATATTTTCAAGGTGTTCAACAGATGTAATGCTTTGAGATCTGCCCAAAGAGTACAGTTTTCTCTCTTCCAACCAGAAAACATTTACCCTTATGCTCTTTGAGTCATTTAAATGCCTTTCACTGAGAGAGGCATCCATATAGCCACTCTACCATTAAGACCCAATTGGTTGAGTGCTGCTGAGATAATCGTCCTGGCAGTTTCTCCTGTTTTTGCAGAGAACTTCTAAAGTTCTGCTAGAATGACTTCTTGGTTACCTCACTGACCAAAGTGGCCAACACTCACTCACACCTCACTCTCTGGCCAACACTAAGAGTTTTGGTGGTTCCAGTCTTTATATTACGCCAATTCCCAATATATTTCTCTTAAAGCACTTTACGCAGTAAGTTAAAGACCACAGTTATACAGAGAAACCCAACAAATTCATTGTTTATTTTGGATTCCCTTTGAGCAACACTTGGTAACACTGGGAAGAAATTCAACTGAATTCAATTCTATTTTATTTATATAGCGCATATTTACAACACATGTCATCACATAGCGCTTATCATCATAAGGAAGAACAATACAGGAAACAGAAAGCCCAACAATCCAAAATTGCTTTTGGATTCCCTATAAGCAAGCAGTCCGCAACGGTGGGAAGGACCAAAAACCCCCTAGGATTGGGAGGAGGGAAAAAAACCTCCGACAGAACCAGGCTCAGGGAGGGCGGCCATCTGCCTCGACCAGTTGGGCTGGGAATGAAGATGATGGGGGAGGGGATAGCAAATAAACTGTGAGAAACCTTCCTGCAGAGCCAGGTTCAGGGAGGGTGTCCATCTGCCTCGACCAGATGGGGTGAGGGTGAGAGCTCTGTCACAGCATAACTAAGGGACAGTACAGGGTCATCTAAGCCAGCTGTAACTATAACCTTCATCAAACAGGAAAGTGTTAATCTACAGACACTATCTCTGCTTTTAAGATTAAACTCCTCTGTGAAGCCAGCTCTCAAGTTGGGTTCAGGATGCAAAGAGTTCTTGGACCTCATGGTTTGATTTTTGTTTGGGGCATGCAGTGTGAATTATGGGATGTACATACAAGTGTGAGCCTTTCTAAACTATGTTCAATTCATTCAGTCAGGTGGGTTCCGGTTCCAAACATGTCAAAGACAATCAAAGCAAACAGGAAGCTCCTGACCACAGTTTGAAAAGCCACAGCAAAGGGTCTAAATGCTTTCGCAAATAACATTTTTAATTTTTTTGAAAATTTAAGTATAGACTGAAGGAAAAATGCCAATTTTAGAAATTTAAAATTACATCTGCAACACAAATGGTGTATAAAGTAGATTGATCTGAATAATTTCTAGTAGTAATTTAAGGTGTTTTCTTTTAAACCAAGGCAACAGTGACATTCTTGTAATCACATAAAAACTGCTAAATTTCTAATATAATACACTGCATTTACCTTTTGAAAACAATGATACGTAGTTTAATGCCATGTTGAATTCATACATTTCACTTTTGAAGCATAGGGGAAGTGGTGGAAGCAAGACGTCAGCTTTTTTTCTTTTGTGATGAGTCATTTGAGTGTGGTAAACCTGTGTATTCCCTGTTTTTTTCTCTCCTTGACACAATGGGACTGATTAAAAAGACAAAATTGATAGCCACCGGCAGCGTGCTAATTCTCTCCACTCTAACAGTGAGAAGAATTCCTGCTACCACAGCTGACCTTCTTTGATGTAATTGTGCTCACATGTGCACACGCACACACATTATCCACAGCAAGACAATCTCTGGTGGACCTACAAGTAAGTCCATTTATTTGGCCAAATAGATCCTGAAAAACCCTTCATGGTACACTCGTGTAATAGCTCTGCCTTAGAAAATGGTCTTTATGGAATAATGCTGCATGGCTTCACACAGAAAATTTAGCTCTTGTCTGCTGTCCTCATGATCAATGATTATTCCTTGATGAAATAGAAATCACCAGTTCAGTTGCAGCATAGCAGCTGAGTTGAGTGGCACAGTGGTGAGAAACATTTGTTTAAGCTGTTAATAATGCATCAACACAAGCTTGGCTGCAGCTGCAGCGGTGACAAAACTCAGCTAAATCGGACAAACTGTGTTGTCAAACCCAATTACCTGCA
The DNA here is from genome assembly GCA_900302755.1 of Chromis chromis. Lineage (NCBI taxonomy): Eukaryota > Metazoa > Chordata > Actinopteri > Pomacentridae > Chromis > Chromis chromis. The sequence goes on along the minus strand of OMNN01100306.1, from coordinate 6,417 downwards.
CTGGTACAACACAATCTTCAAGCAGTTTTGAAAAAACTCAGCTTATTTTGGTGAACACTGAAAGCTGTTCATCAGTATTTTGCAGAGAAATGCGACACAAAGCATGGCCCACATTTCAAGGTCCTCAGGAAATTGAGTGGAATTGATGTTATCCTGCCCTTTCTCGCCTGCGTAGCCTTGAAAGCATTGTGTATGAAACACAGCGCTCCACTCTCATTGTGAATCTGCCAAGTTCTCAACATAAAAGACACAAAATATGAAGACAGGCAACACCCGAGCCACCTATAGATTGGACAAATCGCCAATGTAGAGTCCAAAGGGAGAATATTTTCTGCAGCTCTCCTCTCTGAATGTGTAATGGCTGAACACAATGAATGCAACATGAGCATGGCTGCAGAGTCCAGGAAAGAATAATGGCAGGCACATTTACAAGTTTCATGTTGTTAGGCTGGAGATAAACTATTTCACTTTATGTAGTCCTTTGGTCATTAATCTTGGTGGATTGCACAGACAGTGCCTTCCCCTTCCATTTTATTTATCATAGTTTCATGCAGGAGCCTGGTTCCCCCAACCAAGTAGTAACCTTAAGCACAGCAGTGCTCCACTTCCCTGCCTTCAGCTGCACTGCTTGTTTTAGGGTCATACCTATTCTCATTCTAACTATGTGGATCCACTCTCAGAGAGGGGCTATAATGGGACCAATGATAGATGGTTGACACTTACAGTAAAACTTCTAGAGGGCAGTGCACAGTGGCGGGCCGGAGGGGTGGCTATGGGTGGCACAAGACCCATACAATCTGAGTGGCTACTCGTGGTGCCCCCAAGATCAGAGTCTTTAAGCATTGAGGTTTAATGAATGGGCCTCCTGAGTACAGGCCTGGTATAACTGAAGGAACACAAACACAAAACAACCAGGAAGAGATGAAAAACGTCAAAAATGATGCAACACAACCTCAAAGAGATGCTAAAGACCAGACAGAGATGGAAACTATCTGCTAATAACCACAAAATAACCATAAAGAGATGCAAAACTACTGTGAAGAGACACTAAATGATCAAACAGATGCAAAATAACCACAAAGGACACGACTACACAAAACACTAAATATCATTGTCTTTATCCAACAAACCATTGCATCATAGTCTGTCCCTGGAGGTGGGTTATTTGGAGCTACGGATATCAGCTCTTTAAAGCAATAGTTTTACATTAGAAGATTTGATTGAAAAGATAAAAATGATTTTGCATTTTTGATTAGAGACAATTTGTAAAGTAAATGAGTACAAATTAAAGCTAAGGTAGACAGTATTCCTCACCCGCATCATTGAGCAAAAATTCCATACTAACCATTTAGCATTTTGTAATTCAATTAGTCTGAAAGATAACTAGACTTCTGCACCTACATTGGCTCTGTTTTTAGGCTTTAAAAAAATATAGCACCTTATGGGAGATTTTAAGGCCAATTTATTCCTGTCATGTTGATGAGGGAATGCATGACATACATTTTATCATAAATAAAAATTTGCAAGCGTGCTGACAGCACATGTGAACAGAAAACAAATGGTGTTTAAACAAATGACTGTTTTAAGGAAAGGCTGTACAAAGGCATTCTTCATCATTCACACCTTAGAATTTATCATTACAAGAGGTGTAATAAAAGAAGTCGCTGCTACACTTTGAAAAGCGTGTACACATCAAAACACCTTCAAACACAGTGGGAAGTTCTAAATTCTCCAGAAGTCCTGTGCTTTGCCCACCCACTGTGCTCAGCACACTAATGACATTGACACGGTGTTACAGCCTTATCTGTAACTAGCTGCTATATCCTGTAAAAAGCACCAAGTCAGAACTGGATGTTTCTAAAAGGCTGGCTAGGTGTTTTTCTGTGTTCAATATGAGGGGCAATCTGCTGCTTCAACTTGTAAATCTTATTCAGGTGGTGTTCATATTTCTTGAGTACTTGACCTTATTCTTCTGGACACACTGCAGAGCGTTTGATTGTCCAGTGGCCAACCCTCAATAGCTATTTCAAGAGGGCTGCATTCATCTGAAAAGCATTTTACAGTTTTTGCCTTTACCATGTCAGTTAAATCTCATTTTTTGCCCACTTTACCTGAGGTCATGAAGCCGTCTCACAATTATGCACACCTTAAATCTACAGTTGAAAACTTTTGTCTCCCCCTTCTGGCAGTGAGAGTAGTAACACAAACTGTGGATGTGCTTATGACGTATACCTCAACGATGATTTTTTTCAGACAGTAGTCCTCCCTATGAATGCTGAGGCCTTTTTTTTTTTCCATCTGTTTGGAGCATCAGAAACTTCCTCATTCCTGTATCCTATTCCATCAGCTCTTATCCCTGCTATGTTCGCTCCAACTACCAACTGTTGATGTAAAATGTATTTGTAACCAATGTTCT
>OMNN01100305.1:0-11303 GCA_900302755.1 Chromis chromis | reverse complement strand
TTATTTTTTTCGTACCAATTCCTGATAAAATTAATTACTTTTAAAATGTGCTACTTTGGCTCTGATGCACTCAAATGGCAAAAAGTTGTTTCATAATAAAACATATGTAAAACATACGAGGGGTGATTGATAAATTTTGAGCCTGACCAAGAAAACAAGACTTGTTAATCAAAATGTTTAGTCCTCTGAGAGAGCAACATGTCACAACCGAGTCGGCTGTCCATCGTTTCACTGTGGCATAAGATGGAGCATCATTTCCTAATGTGTTAACCATGTCTTCATGGATTTCCTTGGGAGACATGCCCTTTCGGGACAGGTACTGTATCACAGCACGGTCACCAGCTCAGTTCATTTTGCTTGAATGACCTACCCTACCCTACTTGACTCAGGTATTGTACAGGCATTTAATGCACACAATGAGTCCAAATTGAACTCAAACTATTGTGACATGTTGCTCTCTCAGAGTACTAAACATTGTGATTAACAAGTCGTGTTTTCTTGGTCAGGCTAAAAACGTATCAATCACTCCTCGTAAATCAACACAGGCATTTAACTCTTCATTTAACTCTTTATTTTTACTACAAATTTGTATTGGTTCCAAATATTGTTTTTTAGTCTCCTTGATTACCAATACCTGCTGTCAAAATGAGCCCTAAAAAAATATCAGTCGACCCCAATACACAACCTAAATGCTAAACGGGCAAAATGGTAACATCAACATGCTTACATGGACACAATGAAGATGTTAATAACGCTCAACGGGTGTAATGCACTGCAGGACTCAAGTTATTACAATTTGCAATGAGGCAAGCGTAAATGATAATCAATCCAAAAGCTTTTGAGATATCTTACTCAAAACTAGGGATCAAACGATATAGTTTTATCAGGGCAAATACTGATATCAATCATTATCAATCAAGACAACCAAAAACTGATATTTGCAACTGGTACACATCTGCAGTAAAAATTCAAATCTTGCTGGCAAAAAATTAGAGCAACACAAACTCCAACATAAACCTTTCACATAATGTTTGATTAAATGAGATTTTTTTCAACATTTATTCTTCAATGCTGATTGGCTATTGCTCCTGAAAGGTAACTAATCAGAAACTGGTGTGAGTGAGACATTGTTCACAACCACAGAGTGACTACAGAGTAGAGGCGGCTGCATCAGATGAATTTATTTTTTCAGTAAACAACAATATCAGGTTGATAATCTGCTGACTCCCACTCAAAACCATAAAAGTAACATCATGGTAACGCTGGAGGTCAGGGGATTCCCAAAGTCAGTATGTTTCATTTATAGCAGTAGCAATTCAAGTGTTAACCACTGTGGTTTTACCACCCAACTGACATTTCAGTCTCTGAAGTAACACCACTAGAGTGGGTAAAAACTGAATAGGAAGCTGAATTATTCATTCAAATTTACATGTTTTCCATGGTGATAGCATGGCTTTAGTTTAAATGATCAACAACATGTGCAGAAAAAATTTATTTCCAGCCCTAAAAGCTTTGATTCAGTAGTTTTATTTAGAAAATCCCTCAATGGTTGGCTGTTTTTCTACAAATTCAAATTGGTAGCTCTTGTACACTTTGTCTTTCTCATCCTCTTCTTCCTTTCTTTCTCCCACTCGCCTGCTCAGCCTTCCGTGGACATGCTGCATGCTAACTAACTAGTCGGCTCTGGGCAGCGACCGAGCGTTCATTGAGCAGGCAAACATTTACCGATCCCACAATCATCAGGCCGGGGAACACGTTTTGTAATTTAATTGAGGCAGTGGACCTGGTGCAGTGCATGTGTGTGTGTGTGTGTAAGATGTGGAGGCCCTTCGGCGTTCTGCTGCCCGCCCTGCTTCTTGTTGACAGGGGTAGCTATTATCGCGACCAGGCAGATGTGTGAGGGCCACGGATGACTGACAGGGAGCGAAAAGACAGGAAAGATGGAAAGTGTAAGTGTAATGTAACGTCAAGCAAAAAGAGAGAGAGATTCAAATATGTTCAGCCTGGACCATTGACTTTCATTAGGACTCTGACATACATGTACAGTATGTGAAATGTATTTAATCCTCATTTATTTAACTGTAGAAAAGTGCAGTTTGTCCTACTGGAGGGGCCTAACAGCAAATCAAAATCAGCAATTTGGTTAAAAAAGTAACAATAATAGAATAAAATTAATCAACACCAATTTTTAAAAACTGATGAATCATTGAACTAAGGTATAAAGCCTCTCAAATGTGATAGTTCCCTCTTCTTCTCTGTTTATTATAATTTTAGATAAGATGAACGTCTTTGAGGGCATCTCTTGGTTACTGGAGAAGCTGTGATCGCCATGTTCACAACTTTTGAGAAATCTTCGAGAAAGATCAGTCAACATTCTTGTTCAATGTAACAGTTCAGTACTAAAAATGAAACATGCAGAAACTGTACAGTGTATGTGACACGGTCATAAAATGGAACTTTAATGGTACTATTGAACCCAACAAGTCCTTTAGACCTTTACGAAGCACCTTATGTAAAATCCACATATACTGAAGCTGCATGTAGTTCCTGCACAAAGCTAGAATAAACTCCACAGTGACCTTAAAAGCACCTCAACCAAAATCTTTCTGTTGAAAAAACTCCTACATGTGGAGCAACTTTTACTTTATAGTAACTACACATCAACAACTGTATGTTGTCCATTATTTTAGGCCAAATTAGACCTTTTCGATTGATTTTTATTTTCTTCTTTCTTGTGCTTTTATGCATTTTTTCCCTTATGTAAAGCGCTGTGAGTTGTGCTTTGTATTTGAAAAAAGCTCCACAAATGAATTCCGCTTTAATTGCCTATCTATAGGAGAAACTTAAAACTAAGAAAAGTTAACTGCCGAATCCTTGTCAAAGGTTAAGTATGTTGAGGAGCTACAAACGCTTGTTGCAAATAATGATTTTTACCCTCTCAGATTGGAGTTTTGAAGAACTTAAAACGCCTAAAGGAGTAAAACTACACAATAATCCACATGAAATTATCAAAGATATAAAAAATGTCAGAACAATACAAACTAATTTTACATAGCCAGTAGGTTATTATATTTACAAAGTTCATCATCATCTTGTGACCACTTACATTATTCTCTTGACCTTGTGGAAGATCATGTCCACCAAGTTGGGAAACACAATAAAACTCATTTTATGTCCCAATATTCTATGAAAAAATACCACTAAACCCAGATTCAGTACAATTGTTACATCTTTACTGACCAAATAACAGGAATTCATACTGAAAATATGTGCATTAATGTATGTAAAAATATAAAATCAAGCACCTATAGGCTTCATCAGATTTGCTTTACTCCTAAATAAGGGTTTCTAGCTGCATGCTGGTTTCCAGATGATGCCAGCAGTTCACATTCTCTGCCTCACAGCGTAAACTTGGACTTGAGCACCGCTGCAGATGGACATGAATATCTGCTAACAGTGACCACTGATAGGGAGGAGGGGAATAAAAAGCTATAGAACAAAGCAAGAGTTTAGCTCTCTTTCCAATGCTATCACCAATGTAGAAATGATCCATCACAACACTGCCTTCCTGTCTGACTGTTGTATCTTTTTTTTTTTTTTTTAAGTCTCTCTTTGTCTCACAGTCGCTGCTCTTGCATGCAGCCAGCTCTTTTGTGCAATTAGTCAAATACTAATTCATTCAAGGCCCTATTCGTTTTATCTCCCTCGCCGGAATTGCCTGCTCAAGTCTTCCTCACAGTAAAATATTGCTGGCGTGAATAGGGAAATTACAGTTGTAATCAATTCTTTTGTCAGTCAAATTAATGAGAGAGTAAAGTTGCAATCGTGCCAGCTAGCGGAGCGATTATTCATGTTCAGCGTTACAGTAAGGGCTCTAAAAAGAAAGAACTTGAGAGGGCGGGAGGTTATGTGGAGGAAAGCTCCGTGTACCGTCAAACGCACCTTCTTGTGCTTGCAGTTTTTTTTCGTGTATCACAGTGCCTGGCAGGCCGACGCACCACACAGTTACCCAGATGATTCATGGGCAACAAGGAAAGCTGCCAGAGAGGACTCCTCCATAACAGATCAATAAAATCCTGAGCTAAGCAGTGATTTAACTCCCACACGGCCATCGCCACAGTAGGAGGAGAAGAGGGAGAGCCCTTTGGATTGTGGGAGAACTCTATAGGATTGTGGGCATTCAGTTTTGCTGTATCAGAGTGGGTTTTTAAATCAGAAGCTGTTATCTACAGAGTGAGACCCAAATCATGGCTACACAGAGCAAATCCAGGTTGGATAAAACAGCATTTTTCCGATACAGACTGTGTTTTTCAAGTATATTTTCAACTTCAGCTTTACATTTTGACCTAAAAGTTAAACTTCTGTGTCTCGTCTCAATTAATGCCTATTTGCTTTCAATCCTGGGGGTACAGCTCTCTCTGGATTTTATGTTCAAGCTTATTTAAAGTTTACAAAAGATCTTTCTCCTGTGCTGCCAGAGCGCTAAAACAAACACACCATGAAATGTTTGACTAAGAGAAGACCTCGGTTTCATTAAACCTTTTAGAAATCAAAGGCAACAGAAGTGATGCTTCAAATATAAAAAGTCACGACAGTTCCTAAAGACAGAATGCACGCCGCAGTTTTCAGTTTAATTCAGTGGTTACCAGAATACTGTGGCCCCACAATGAGACTCCACCTGACATTTTTATTAAAATCCAAGTTATTCATAAGCACTAGAGCTCTACACACAAGTTGAAATATGATTAAAGGGGTTATGGAATATGAAAAGTCTGCCTAACAATAACTCAAAGCAATACATAAATAAGATCTTACATCCTTGCTGAATCCAAAGTAATCAGTCCAGTGCTTCTGAATCTTTTTTTTGTGAGACCTTGAAATTAAGCAACATACTTGTCATTAGAAGTGGGCAGTTTAAAGGCTCTGATAAGGTGACAGCATCCAGTACTTGATAAGAAAGAAGCAAAAACCAAAGGAAAGATGTCCTGCATTTGTGTCTGAGAAATATCTGCTTTATTTCAGGCCTTTAAAAAAGGCAATAATAACAAAATTACAAATCATCACCTCAGGAATCCCTGGGGAGTCTCAGGAGAACTTCACAAATGTTGGAGTTAACTTTTATTTTTTGTCAATTTAAATGTTAGTTAAGTTAGAAATTATGATTGGCATTTTCACCTTTTCATTACATTTTATAGATGAAGCATTTAATTGATTAATTAAGAAAATAATCAGCAAACTAAATAATAATTGGCAGGTCTAATCCATGCATGCTGCCATGTTTAATGAGTCTGTTAATTATAGATACTCGGTGGAGAGAGTTGGCTTTTAAATAATACAAGCTCTCATGTGAAGAAAAATAGCTACAGGCTTTAAACAGTCACAAGGTAGATGTCTGCAACCTCAAAGGCAACACAGAGGCCAAAATAAATCAACATCCATGTTCAGTAATATACTCTATCGGAGGATCAGAGCTGACCACCACACTTAATGTCTGAAGCTCCCATGCTGAGACATAACTGCTGACGAAAACTGCCTCTGGGACACACAGTGAAAAACGCTAACTCATTGCCTCGGGGTAAGACAGCAGAGCCGAACAACTGCCTGGCTGCTGTCGTGACATCACAGTCTGAGGAAGTGCATCAACAAATTAGCTGCTCATTAGAGAGGTCACGACCTCTGAGCAGCTATTATACTCTGCTAAGCTACGAGGACATTCAAGGAGAAGCGCGTTGATCGGGGCAGGCCAAAGGGCTGCAAAACACGCATCAGACAGACAGAAACTCAGACAGACTGCATGTGAGAGGCAAAATGCAGTATAAAATCATATATTCAAATTATAGGGGATTTACAGGGTGCATTAATTACAACCAAAAAATAAAGAAATATAGATTAATAACAGTAAAAGTAATGTGAGGCACAACCTTTAAAAGAGGCAGGTCAAAGCATAATCATAAGATCGTTACATAAGAGTCAATAAAACTGAACTGTAGGAGGGCACTTCAAATCTGACATCACATTAGTGAGTGTGTGTGCCTCAGGTTAGCTGTTCCAAAGCCTGTAAAAATAATTAATAAGGCCAAATTAGATCAAAAATGCCCTCAGACACTTTTTAGAAGACATTCTGCTTGTGTTTGTTTTTACAGCTACATGCTACACATGCTGTTTGAAGGCTGCTAGTATGTCTCAGTAATATAATACACCGATCAGGCCTAACATTATGACCACCTGCCTGATATTGTGTTGGTCCCCCTTATGTGGTCAAAAATGCTCTGAACCATTGGCCATTGACAAGAGGACCTCTCAGGGTGTCCTATGGGGTCTGGCACCAGGACGTTGGCAGTGGATCCTTTGGGTACTCTGGCTTGTGCAGTGGGGCCTCTGTCAATCAAACTTGTTCCACTGCATCCTGTTGATGCTTGATCAGAATGGGGTCTAGGAAGTTTGGAGGTCAAATCAACATCTTGGGCCATTGTCATTTTCCTCAAGATGTTCCTGATTGTTTGATGTTGTTGCCATGTGGTGGGGTGCATTTAGACCAATGACATTTGGGATTTCCATTTGCATGAGGGAGTGTGCTTGTTCTGGGACAATGTTTATTTGGGTGTCTAAGTCTCATCAACACGGATGTTAAACTCCAAGGTTTTCCAGCAGAACACCAATCAGCCACAACATTAACACCACTGGCAGGTGAAGTCTATAACAGTGGTCATTCTATTACAATGCCATGTTCTGTTGGGATATATTGGTTCCTAATACTCATATTGATGTTACTTTGACACATATTACCCACTTCAGCATGGCAGCATCACCCAGTAGGACAATACACAACATGCTACCACAACACCTGCTCAGAAACTGCTCGAGGAACACAAAGAGCCCAAGATATTGACATAGTGTTCAGACTCCTCTGATCTGATCAAACACCCACAGGATTCACCAGAAAAGCCTGATCCATGGAGGCACCACCCACAACCTACAGAACCTAAAATACATCAGGCTTATGCATTACTATCATACGATGTGACCTTCTGGAAAATCAGCTTAGAAACAAATACCTGAGGACACTAAAAGAATCATGCATCATGCAAAAATTCCACTTTGCCATAAAGCGGTCTTAGTTTTGACTCACTTTGGACACCTAAAAAAATTGCACAATATCGCATTGAAACTGCAACCACAGTGACACAGCACTATAAATATGATAATTGCAGTTTTGTAAACGATCCACACTGTAACACACTATAAGTAGCTGCTTCATTTCTAAGTGTATATAATTACCATACCACACAGCAGTTGGAAGTGCATGCTAATTTTGTCTTTTTTGGGAAAAGTAACCATATTATTTGGAAATTTTATTTATTTATTTAACCTTTATTTTACCAGGTAAAAATGTTTGAGAACCAGTTCTCATTTACAAACATGACCTGGCCTAATATATCTTTGGCTGTAACAAAAGTGTAAATTGTAAGACAGGCAGATAATTATTTAATATGTACACTGTGGGTAAGGCGTGGTCAGGTTTAGGCACAAAAATTATCTGGGTTGGTAGACTTGTCACAATGACAATGATAAACATTAGGCTAAAGCTAGAGAACAACCATGAACATTGATAGACAAGAAATAATCCTATGTTTAAGTTTTGTTGACCCATTCATCCACCTCAACCTCCTCCTGTCATTCTGTTTCCCCGTCATAATAACTACAAAAGTCAAGTCAAGCCACTGATGTTTATATTGCACATGGGTCATTCCATCCAATATTTAATTGGGGAAAAAAATACTACAATAAATTCTTTCCAAGATAATGTGCGATTGAACCAGGCTTTTGTTTATTACAGTTTTTGATATATCAAGCTAAAATATCCCAGATACCATTTTAAATATTGTTGGTTTATGGTAAAAAAAATAATAATAAAAAAAGTTTCAAGCAAGGCCTCTGATGATTTGAGACGGAATGATCCACATTTAAGACAAGAACTGTTGAGTGCTTTCCACAAGCGAAAAAGACTGCCGCTGCAAATTTATCTAACCTTTAATATTAGGGTTAAAGCCGTACAGTGTTATGATGTGAATTTACCTGAGTCATTTAAATATTACAGTGAGTTCAAAGGGCTTTTTTAATTGAACACAAACATGTCATTTGAGGACACTTGCTAGAACAGCTAATGCTGTTGTTCCCCTGAGGAGTCAGGTCTCTGTAAAAGGGACATGAGGTGCTTGTGGTAAACAGTAACCAAGCCGGGTTTTCTGTGACACGTGAACAGGCCTGCAGAGAGTCTGTGGTCAGGAGCCAGCAGGGTGACACCTGCTAGGACCTGCTGGGACCTGGTGTGACCTGCTGGGACCTGCTGGTTCCCAGTTCTGCCCCTGCCAGTGCCTTCCATGACAGCAACAGACGGTCAGACGCCCCCTCATCCAGCTAACACACCTCAGGAAGCAGAGCGCCGAGATCCAGGCTGACTGTTCCTGCTGAGAGGAGGTGGCACATGACAGGTGGGACCTGCGTAGTTGCGGGTGTGAGTTTCTAAGTGTGTGTCCGAGCCTGTTTCAGAGACATGCCATCATACCAACAAGAGCGCAGGGAGATACAAGGAAGGAGTGACAGATCATTTGTGAAAGCTCCATTCATTTGTGAAAATGGCCGGGATGCCAGTCACTATCAGCGTGTCTGCAGTGGCTCAGACAGCCATCGCAGACACGCTGAAAGAGACCAACTGAGAGCGCATTACCATAATGATTCTGTCATCTCACCATCCCTCTATCAGCTGCACCAGATCTCTCTATGCACTGTCTCCCCCTCTGTTCCTCACCCCCGTCTAGGAATCTCAGCTGTTTCTGTAGTGTAATGAACTATTCACCCTAACAAGTCATTTCATCTCATGTTGAGCCTTACATTTCCAGATAAGTTCAACTGTTTTTATGTCACATCGTCTTATTTCAAGAATTTGCCCATAGGAAATATTATTTTGTGATAATCAGGGAGCTTAGTCGGTATTATCACAGATTATGTTGCCGTTACATTTTATGAATAAGCAATGAAAGCAATGACTATCACGCACTGAATATGACCCTACTAACTAATATAGATGAGAAGGTTGGTACCGCTGTTGTATTAAACATGGAGCAACAACCAGGAGAGTTACCTTAAATACCAAATCCTCTAAAGATCATACATCTTCATGTTATATATTGTTTATGCATACAAACCAAAGCTTGACAAAAAAAAATAACAAGTTACAGTTTTATCGAGGATGGTGTTTGACTGTGACTTTGCTGGGAACCATGACTTCCTGGAGGTAAGTTTGATTACACTTTGGTTTGTACGGAATAAACAAACAAGATATGACATAATAATAAGAGACATTTTGAGGTGCAGGCAGGCAGATTTAGTTAATTTTGGATAGAGCCAGGCTAGGCTGTTTCCCATCTTTATGCTAAGCTAAGCTAACAGTTGCCTGGTTCTACCATCGTATATGAAGGGTGATCAAAAAGTTCTGGGACTGTTCATGGCACACTTTCATAGTGTGTGTCATTGTCATGCGTGTGCAACATGTGTGAACAGTAACTGTGTGCAGCCTTCATGTGGTGGATCTGTGGTAATGAGGAATGGGTCTATGGTTACCATCAAGAGAAGAAACAGCAGTTTTCACAGCACCAGGTACATGTTTGTTGTTTCTTCGACATTCATGTGGTTGTGCACCAGGAAATAGTCGCAAACGCCAACAGCCTACACTGTGGTGCGACGGCATGTGGGGGCTCCAGTACGCGGAGCACCCGGTCACATCACAATGATCCACATGAGTTTTTTGGAAACAACAACACAGCTGTTGCCCTCCATGCCAGATTTGGCACCCTGCGACTTCTTCCTCTTAGCCAAAATGAAATTCCAGTTGTAAAGGATTGCCTTTTGACACAAGAGAATCCTCGCTCATCACAAATTCATATTTACATAATAGGACTTCCATAGAGCATTACAAGTGTAGCAGCAGAAACGCTGGGAGCTCTATATCGCTGCACAAGGAGACTACTTCAAGGACTGGCCAAATTTAAATCAGGCACGGTTTTTGATTTGTACAGGCAGTTATATAGACAGACATGACACTTATCATCCATCTCTCTTTCTTTTAAACTGAGTTTCGCTGCAATTCATTCTCGTTGTCTCCCACTTCCTTACTTCTTTTTTAATCACTTAAGTAAGTATATGAAGGAAGAGCATTTAGAGATGAAGCAGACAAGCTGTTTTGCTTTTCAGTGGGTTAAACAATGCCGTAATTGGCAGGTGGGTACATGAAGAAGAAAATGAGCTAAGACTGTTTGATCTTATTAGAGAGCTTTTAATTCTCCTCCTTCTCACTGTCAACACTCCAGCATCATTACAAGTAGCTGACAGCTACTTTGTGTCTCTAATCACAAGTTGTTCTCCAGCTTGTTTTAGAACCAGGGCGCCCTCTCATTACACATTTTTAATATAGCCATTTGAATGGTAATTTCTTCCAAGTTCCCTTAAATGCCAATTCATTTTCTTTATTTATGAAAGGTTCAGGAAAAAATGGAATTTAAAAATGAGGTGTCTAATTAAAGCACCTCAGGACACTGCAGCAACCACTTTGGGAAAGACTGGCCAAGTGCACACAAATACATGCAGCCACAATCGATAAAAAGATTGAATACTAATGAAATTTCATACTCAAACACAAACACACAAACACATACGGCGTGTAGGACAAGCAATTCTGGAAAACACACAAATGGAGCAGTCTTGTGTGAAAAAGCTCCATCTATAACACATTCACAGAGAAAAACACCTCATAAGAAATCATGAAAACCAAACCACTGTGTGATTTTGGGATTTGCATCCAAACCTCATCAGACACAGTGAAAGTGGAGCCACTTAATTACCAGAGAGGAAGGGGGGGGGGACGGGAGGAGAGACCTGCTCTGTGAGCGGATAAAGGGATGAGGAGAAAGGGAGCTTTAGTCAGAAGCCAAATCTCTGGATGCTGAAACGAAAACATCCAAAAAGCATGTATGTGTGTGTGTGTGTGTGAGAGTGTATGTGTGTGTGTGTGTGTGTGTGTGTGTGTGTGTGTGTGTGTGTGTCTCTCTCTCTCTCTCTCAACACACACACACACACACACACACACACACACACACACACACACACACACGCACACGCACACACACATGCACACACACAGGCTCACAGCCAAATGGCTGTTCATTAAAGACAGGGACCTGAGGGGAAGCAATCGTCTGAGAGACGGAAATTGCGTGTCACATTAGATTAGCGGTGTAAAGCCTCTG
>OMNN01100302.1:0-22642 GCA_900302755.1 Chromis chromis | reverse complement strand
ACACCTGATTCAAATGATCAGCTCATCATCAAGCTCTGCAGAAGCCTGATAACAATCCTGATCATTTGAATCAGGTGTGTTGGAAGAGGGAAACATCTAAAACATGCAGGATTTTTACTTTCAAGGACCAGAATTCTCTACCCGATGACCAGCCACTCATTCAGAACATGATTCAGTGACTTGCTCTGTAAAATCCTGTATCTGCGTTACGACAGAGAGCGCTAACAGTGATAGTTTTTTGGTGAACATCTAAAGACGATTTAGACACAGAGCCGTCATTAATCCTGGAAGAGGCTCAGTCCCTGTAACAGGGAAGATGACCGAATGAAACATAAAAGCTATCTAATTGTCAGTAGCATCAGCACTACATGCACATGATCTGTGTCGCATTAGTAGTGTAGGACTAACATTAGCTCACCTTGTTCTAAATGTTGACTGGTGTCAGCTGTTTTGATGCTGCTTTTACCATCAGATAACATTACTAACAGGCACGTAATATTACTGAATGTCAGGAGCTTCTCATTAACGGCAGTAAAACAGGTTAGCAGCCTTTTGTACAAGAGATATTTTGGAGCAAAACTATTACCGATCAGGTGCTGCAGTGTGATTCCACAGATGCTGCAAGTAACTGAATCAGACTTTGCATTAAAACAGTAGCTTGTTCTTTATCACTTTGTCCATCCTACCTTTTTATTTTTATATTTTTTTTGTGTGTGTTTTTGCTTTTGTTTCTGGTAAGATGGTCAGTGTGTTAGATTTGATAATAACTAAGTCAAAGATTGTTGATTCTCATAGCTTGCTGCCTTTTACAACCTGTATGAAGTCAAGAGGAGGGAGGAGGTCTGACTTCTGCAAAGAGAATGTAAACTAGGGGTGGGGCGATTCGTTGACGTAATCGGTGTAATCGATTATGGAAATACGTCAATGCGTAAAACGTGCGTCGATGCGCCGCAGTCACATGGTAGCGGGAGTATATTCTGCCTGTAGCGCGATTCTTCAAACATGAACGTTACCGGTGACCCAAACGTAGCTGCCCCTATCCAAGAATATTGTGTGTACGTATGTGTGTACGTCATACGGATGTATGTATGTCCTGAATCTAAAGGGGGGGTCAAAAAAGTGGGCCGGATCAGGGCTCCGCCACCTCGGATCAGGGCTCTCTTCGCCACTGTAAATTATTCAATTCAAACTAGCAGTAGCGCCGCGGACTACAGATTATTTTCGCATGCACAGCCTGCGTGGTGCACTAAAAAGCGCCGGCTCTTTGAGGCTCCTCAGTAGTGAAACAACTGTGGCGCGCAAAATGGGGTCCAATAGTAGACCCCATTTTAACAACGCGGGGGTCTAACGTAAATTAATCGTTAGATTAATCGACTAATCGAAAAAATTATCGTTAGATTAATCGATTAAAAAATGATCATTAGGTGCAGCCCTAATATAAACAAAGGTTTAGGGGTGGCAACGGATCACAAAACTCATGGTTTGGATCAGGTCACGGCTTTTGAGTGAAGGACTGGATCATTTTTGGAATCAACAAAAAATATATATACAGGTAGACAAATACTGCCGTGTCACCATCAACAGCTTTTAACATGTTCCATTCATGTAAACACACAACTGCTTTGTAGCTTGTCACTGAAACTGTGCACAAAGATTTAGGGAGTCATTGCTCGCTGAGCCAGAGATAGTGCTGTTTCTTTATCTGGAAGGGGGATAATGCAAAACCTATCAAGTGTGAATCTGAATCACTTTCTTTCTTTTCCAGTTATTTTAAAAAGAACTGCAGGAGTAAAACAGTGTTTCACGCTATGATGGCTAAACTTTGCAATTAATCTGCGGTTGACATGCGTGCAGGAACAAGGGTGCAAATCCATATGAATCATAACACAAACAATCTCTGTGCTCCACCTGGTCATTGTAATGGAAACACTGTGGAAACTGCTGAAGGAAAACATTTTAAGTGTTCTGTTTCTGTTACCAGTTGTTGTCTACTACATTATGCTACATGGGATAAAATGTTAACTTTGACCCTCAGTTTAGGTTCTGACACCCTCCCGTCTCTCAGGTCTGGTTACTATCATGCTGATATCAGGTAGTCGGAACCTGAAGTTACTGATTTTCCTGCTATGACTAGTTAAACTGTCTGGTGAGAGGTTGTTACTGATATTCTCACATTTTTTGTGACTTTTTTTCAAATGCTGATGATTAGCTTGGTTTAGAACTGCACCAAATTCTTTTAGTGTATCCTAAATATGTTTTTATGAAACTAACTGCCTATTTCGACGCAACAGCCAATCGTTTCAGGTGTAGCTGTATGTATGAACACTAGGACTTCTGACCAACTCTGCTGTTGGATCTATTTTACACTTACACTTACAACTTACTGCAATACTGCTGCTAATTAAGGCAGATCGGCAGATCGAGGGAATACTTGCTTGATGATTAAATATGAGGAGCTTTGAGGTAAATCTGCTTTACTTTCTCCTCTGTCCATTTGGCAGCATACTGTACATTTACAGGTGATGGAAACTTAGATTTCTGGGTTCATTCATAAAGTAATAAAGCAAATTCAACATAACCGTGTGTGTGAGTGTATAGGATATTAATATGTGTTTATATATGGATGAATGTGCATGGATTAAAGCCAGGGTGCTACCTCAGGCAAAAATCATTCATTATAGCCGGAAACCTGAGTTCATGATGAGACTGACATTTCCTGGGATTTAAAGTTGCTTGGTTCTTTTAAACTGGAATTATGCAGGTATACTTGCAAATGTAATACCCATAGAATGATAGACAAGACACTGTATATGTGTGTGGGTGTAGCTGCTACGTTGGATGGTTCTCAATGAGGTTAGCCTTGCAGGCCTAGTGAAAAGATAAGTAATGGTTGAAGAGTGGAGTTTACAGCTGATTTTGGTGCAGCTGCAGAGCTCTGGGTCCTAGTGCTTGGCTGACTCTGAAATAGTAGTACTGTGCGTAAGAGAGACAAATAAACAGGATGATTGGTGCTCCAAACCACACTCCTGTCATTTTCAAAAGTTCGGGGAGTGTGTATGGACATGCTCAATCTCAGTCAATCTCTGCAATCAGTAGAAGCATGTCTACCCTCTATTTTTCTTTCTCTCTCCCACACAGACGTGGAGCAAAGGAACAGGAAAGCACAGCTGAGAATACAATGAGCAGCAGTCCCTGGTGTTTAACATACAAAGAGTGACTATACTGTGGCTGTGGAGGGGTTTTGTGTGCCCAGCAATGAATTCCAATGTGGGCCCCGTAAACTGAGGAACAGCAGTAGCAAGAGGTCTGAGATCTGCAAGAGGACTGGACTGTTGAAGTGCAGGCTCTGAAAGGTATATAGGTCAATAGGTAACTTCAAAATGGCTGCATTTGGGTCAGTGTCACATCTTCAATTAATCACATGTGCAGCAGCAATCTACAAGAGAAGAGACGAGAAGAGAAGAGAAGAGAAGAATGGACAGAGCGTTTCCCCTTTTGGTTTCCATGTGGCAGCTCAAACCTCAGGAGTCTGTCTGCTCTGCATATGGAACCAATTTGAAATGTGAAACTATAGGGACTCCTTGAAAGACGGATGATCACTAGTCAGATGATAGGAAAACACTGTTTTGATGTGCCAACCAAGCTCTTTTCAAAGTTTAAGCCTTTTTAAACAACTTGGCTGAATGCAAACCTCAGGTGACACAGTGACTTGCAAACGTATATTTAGTTCCACTGGAATACCTATTTGCAATGAGTCACATGGAGACTGTTTTTCTTCTCCTCTCAGTTGTAGGCATTCGGTCTATCTAGATTTTACATTTGCTAAGACAAAACACAGTGGAGAGACTTCTATTACTGTTTTTTTAGTATCTGCAAATAATTTCCTTTAACTAATTGGTCATTTAGTCTCTAAAATGTCAGAAAATGTATGAAAAAAATATATGGCTGAGGTCAGAAGAGTCTTGACTTGACATTTAACTACTTATAACCCAATGGCAGTAAATGAAAGACCAGCAGAATCTTTTTTATTATCACTGTGTAAGACGAGACACTTACGCACTGAATTCAGCTGTTCATTTAGCAAGACAAATAGCTAACAAACCTACCACAGCAACTTATGTGTATGTATATGTAACTGACTATGCTGGTCAATAGCATCTGAAGCTAGCACCTAGCATTCTGAGGCTAGTCACTAGCAACTACAGGTGCGTCTTATCAAAAAGTTGGAATATCATGAAAAAGTCCTCTTTTGTTGTCACTTAATTCGATAAATAATAAGTAGTTAGAAAAAAGAAAATGTGAATACACGACAGAAGTGTTAATTGTCTGTTGATCTATTAATTGACCAGTTAGCTTACTTATGCTAGAAGCGCTAAAGCTTCAACTTCCCAAATGTGAAGACGTTTTTTTTCTCATTCACTATACAAAATGCTAAAGCATATGATCATCTTATAATGCAGTTTGAATGTGGCATTAGCCTATTTTTGACTTTGAACAAGGTTTAAGATGCTTCTAGCAAAAGAAATCTCAAGATATACAAACAAAATCTAACATTTGAGAACAGTGTAGCAAACATTCACACAACAGAAGTTAGTTAAAGTGAATTTGGGGTTTCTATACAAATTGTTGATGATTTTCACTCAAACAAGTATTTTATGGAGCATAAGTATTGTTAGCTAGCTAGTGGGGGCCCAACAATACGTGTTTGCCCCTTAGCTGCACATATGGGTCATGGAGATATGACTACTTGCAGTGAAGTACTTAAACAGTGTTGCACAGGATCTTAAAACTTCCTCCAGGAGTATTTCTCAGACGGGGAAGCCTACATTTGGTCAAACGTTTCTGATATTCCCTGGTATGACAAATATACTTAACAAATACACGTACTGTTTGCTGCAACAGCTGATAACCTTCAAGTCTGAGCCTCAACTGGACCGTGCAGGTCCAGGATCTGCCGACTCAGCACTTCAGTCAGCCCGGCTCTTGTCTCAAACTGCACGGCTGAAGGGGAAACTGCAGCAGGGGGGGGAAAAAGAGTCTTACCATGGTTCGTGTCCCCGGTCGAGTGCATTCCCCTCCAGCCTCCGTGAACAAGTCATTTATGCCCAGACATCCTGGAGGCTGATGAATCTCCGCTCAGACTCCGGACAGCCGGTGGTCCTGAAGTTGCAGCTGCCGCGCGCGACTCCCTCAACTACTTATAAGTTTGAAAATGTTTTTCACGACTTCCTGAAGACGCTTTTCTGCCTTCAAAAAGTCAACTAACTGGCACAGGTAGCATCACCATACGCTCATTTTCTCCTCCGCAAACTTGAAGTTGATCGGCAGGCTGTTGAGCCCCGCTGCCCTCTCTGGGGAACGCGCGGCTCCACGCGAGCGTCTGGGAAAAGCCGATTTCAAAGTAAAAGCCCCAGTGTTTAAAGGAGGAACGCGGTTTGCTTGGAGTTGAAATCTGAGAAGATTCTTCCCCCTCCACATAATAGAGTCTCTCCCAGCTGGAAGAAAACTCAAGCCAGACGTTTGACAGAGGGCCATACTGACAAAATAACGACGGAAAGTAGGTTTAAATATTCTATAGGGGGACTTCTGGGAGGGAGAATCTAATCCAAACTGTAACATTAACATACTAATTCTAGTACTTCATACAACCTACATTCATATTTAAGCTCTTGCCTTTATTATGGAAAGCAAATGTCTGGGATGTGATGTTATAGTAATTATCATACTGATGATGCTGATGTTGCTACCAATGATCAGTCAGAACATTGTGCTCTTGTTCATCTTCATGCTGCCAACACACCTCTGACCTACTTAGACTCTAACAGATCTGTGAAGGTGCCCTGTGGTATCTGGCACCCAGGTCTTAGCAGCAGAAAACTCCACAGATGCTCGATCAAAGTGAGATCTGGGGAATTTGGAGGCCAATGCAGCACTTTAAACTCTTCATCATGTTCCTCACACCTTTCTTGAGCACTGTGTTCACAGTCGGCCAGGGTACATCAGTGAGTAGCTACTAATGCCATGAAGGGGTCTATCTGATCTCCAGCAGTGTTTGGGTAGGTAGCTCATGTCAAACTGCCTTGCGCATTAATACCTGGATCCCAGTGGTGCAAAGTAACTAAGTACATTTACTCAAGTACTGTACTTAGCAACAGTTTTGAAGCACTTGTACTTAAGTGTTTGCATGTCATGCTGCTTTCTACTTCCACTACATCTAAGAGGGAAATGTGATGCTTTCTACTCCACTACATTTATTTCATAGCTTTCGTTCTATTTTAAATGAGGTTATTACTGCAACACATTTTTAGACATTTAAACTTAGACTTTTGACGCCTTAGAAAAAGCAATGTGTTGCCAGTGTCACATTTCAGATGTTTATGGGTTCTTAACAGATCCGTCAAATACTGTGTTTCCCTCTAAACTTCTCACATAATTCAATAAATGTTCAAATGATCCAATATCTCACACACAAAATCAAAGATTAGAGAAAAAGTCCAAAAGCTGAGAGCAGACTTGTGTATCATCGTCTTTCTTCTCCCATTAATCATGTAAAGACCCCCTCAGATTTATTTATTTGATCAAGTGATTCAAACTAGCTCCACCTCCAGCAGCCTCAACAGTAACATTCTGCTCACGTGCCAATGCTTCACTGTTAATGATCTGATGATGTCACCTTTTTACTTTAATGCTACATTTTGCTGCTAATACTTATTTACTTTTACTTAAGAGGGATGTTTAATGCTGGAGTGTTTTTACTTTGCTGTATTGGTTCTACTTACTTGAGTAAAGGATCTGAATACTTCTTTCACCAATGTTGGGTTTTTCCAAAAAAAAAAAAAAACCCATCAAACTCCCTCCATCAGCTTGTCTTCTTCCCACAGTGCATTCTGGTGTCATCACTTTCCCAGGTAAATGCACACACACACCCAGTCATCCATGTTGACCTTCTTCCATTACTCCTACGTTCCAGCTCTGACGCTTTTCATGGTGAAGTGTTGCCAGCCTGGGCTCTTCAATTCAGAATTTTCTCTGACTTGTGTCTTTGTAGCCCCTTCTGTTGATTCGAACCAGAGCGGAACAGACTTTGTTTCCCTTATACATAATGAGTCTTTGGCAACCAACATCGTGTGGTCGGTTCTTGGTTTGTCCCTCCTCTGGCCACTGCCCACACTTACTTACCACTGCTGACTGGGAGCGCCCCACTAGCTTTGCTATTTCAGAGAAGGTCTGACCCAGTCATCTGGCCACAGAGACTTGGCCCATGTTAAAGTGGCTCAGGTCTTTACATCTGCCCATTACTGCCAGATTCAACATGTTGACCATGAGAACTAACTGTTCACTTCCCATCTTATATATGCCAGACCAGGGCATGCACCATTGTTATGAGATAGTCAACATTATTTGCTTCATCTATGAGTACATACTGTACAGACATTGCATTTCTATACATGTATATTAATATACCAGTTACATATTCCATGTATTAGCATGTCCACATGCAGAATGTTTTTACACTATATTTTAAGACAAGATATGATACTTAATTGTACGCAAATGCAAATTTTCTTTGGGCAGTAGTGCCAATTTTACAGCTGTACAACTACAGACAGCATGATAATAAAACAAAAGTACACAAGTACACATCTACAACATACATATACATTAACATATTCATAAAAACCTTCATGCATGTTGCACTTTTAAGTGCACCATCTTGCAACCTTGTAGATCAAATGTGTGGCCAAACACATGAAGTGTTTGTATTGAGCACCGTTTTAGAAGTGGGAGTGGAAGACTGTTTAAAATGGTTGCTATTGTATTTGCTGGCTCTATACCGTCTACCTAAAGGTTGTAGTCTGAAAATAGAATGTGTGAAGGGTCCTTCAGGATATCGTGTGCATATCTGACAACATTTTTTACACATATTGTGTTAAAGAATCGCTGTCATTGCTGTTTCAACCAAGCAGTATATATTTGCCTTTGACAGAACTGTGAAGACAGTGTACCACGCTGCCACGCCGTATCTGATGACACTCTCCATTACACCATTATAGAATGTAACTGTGATCTTTGGGCTAACACCAAACATTCTGAGTCTGTGGAGAAAGTGAAGTCTTTGAGCCAATCTAGTACACAGATTATCAACGTGAGCTATCTAACTGGATCCCCAGGTATTTGTAGGAGCTCACCTGCTCAAGCACACTGTTGGTAATGGTCACAAGGTGGATGGTTCTCACTCTCCAGTCAAATATCATTTCATTTGTTGTTTAGATTCAGCATAAGGTGATGGCTGTCACACCAGTCTATGAAGATGACAGTCACCCTGTTGTACACTCATAGATAATAATAATAATACATTGTATTTAAAAGCGCCTTTCAGGATACCCAAGGTCACTGTACAAAAACAACAGACAACATTAAAGGTATATCTCTAAATTCACTGGTTATAAATCCAGCTTTCTTTTTTCAATTCACTCTGCCCTGTTGCTCTTCTTACATGTCTACACATCATTTGCCATCTCCAAGAGTTAAAACTGGGCTGCACGGTGGCTCGGTTGTTAGCACCGTCACCTCCCAGCTAGAAGATCCCCGGTTTGTGCCCCAGTAAGGACACCTGGGATCTTTCTGTGTGGAGTTTGCATGTTCTCCCTGTGCAGTGTGGGTTTTCACCAGGTACTCCAGCTTCACAGTCCAAAAACATGCTGAGGTTAATTGATGATTCTAAATTGTCCGTATGTGTGAATGAGAGTGTGCTTGGTTGTCTGTCTCTATGTGTAGCCCTGTGATGGACTGGTGTGTCCCCCCCCAGCGACCGTACAGAGGATTAAGCGGTGTATGGATAATGGATGGATAACTGATAATTGTGGGTATTTATTGTCAGATGTTTTGTAGAAAAGGTTCATCGAGTTGTTTGAATCAGTGGACTGGCAGAATGAATCTGGGTGGGGAGAGCTAAAGTGCAGTGTTTGCCCATTTTCTACCAGTGAGGTGACATTGAGGAAGGTCTTGAGCCCCCAACTGCTGTGTGTTGAGCTGCTCACTGTCCAACAGTCCAGATTATAGTTATCTGTACTGGGCAGCTTGGAGGTGTGATTGTAAGTGTGTGAGAGTGGATGGAGTGTCAGCAATACTACTACTACTACTACTACTACTGCTATACTACTACTACTACTATACTACTACTACTACTACTACTACTACTGCTATACTACTACTACTACTATACTACTACTACTACTATACTACTACTACTACTATACTACTACTACTACTATACTACTACTACTATACTACTACTACTACTATACTACTACTAATATTACACATTTTTGACAACTGTTTTCCATTAATATATTTGATGGCAACATTCTGTCAGACCCTGTGAGACGTGTTAATTTCATTACCTGACATGAGAAAATAATTAATTCATTAACTCCTCAGCAGGGGCAGATAATTAAGGTATCTCATAGAAATGACCTCTGTCATGACTGTGGCCTACATACTGTACTGATCTAATAGAAGGTTTAGGATGCCATCTTGTGTTCAGCAACTGTCTGTTCTCCCTCTGCTGCTGCTGCCAGAGTATGTTTCAGAAGCCAACTATTCTCAAGTTGTGCCCCAATTTTACATTTACATAACTCATTCTAAGCCCATGTTGAGTATTCTGTGTATTCATTTAGAAAACAGAAAAGAATTCATCTACATGTTACTGTAAACTTTTTTTTAGTTTGTTTTTGTTTTACACCATTCTGAAAGTCTATCTTTCATTCTGTCTTACAGTTTAGGATTTAGCTTAATTACTCTAGATAGGGGATTTAGCAGCCTCGCCTAATCTTTGAGAGTATTTATAAATGTAATCAACATTGAAAACATGAAAAGAGGACACTCATTGTTTGATATGTTGACTATGTAACATTTCTGTGCTAAAATAACTATTTTTGGGTACCACTCTCTGTAAGGCAACGTTCATATAGAGTTAACAATCTTTAATAATGATTGATTAATATCATTTACAGCTTCATAGATTAGTTATTAGCCATTATTAGGAACAACTTTGGGGTTGCCAGGTTGTGGAAAATTCTCCCTCTAGGCAAAATGTTGCTTGTTTTCCAAAATAGCTTTGAATTCATCAGGGAGAACCCTCCCAGTGGACTGCTTGACATCCTATCTGATGGTAAAGGAACATCTGGACCAAAATCCATTTGTAAACTGCTCCTTTCCAACTTTACAGACGTGATGGCTTGCAAAACTAAAACTATGAAATCATTATTAATAATAGTTAGTTTTCATACTAACATATACACCTGCAAACCTTATGAAACCCCAAGTGCTTATGAACTGTTTAAAAGATTTAAAATACAATATTACTAACACAGAGACATGTTATTACCATGACTTTAGATTGAAATCATTGTACACTTGTGGAAGAATGTTTATTTAAGCAACAGAATTGACACGTCTTCATTTATAAATGTCATATAATCAGTTCTTATACTAGAAACATTTCACTTTTACTGTATCCTCTTTATATCATATATATCTGCATATATATATATGCCCTTAAATTCTTTGCGGCTGTAGCTCAGGTGGTAGAGCGGGTTGTCCATGGATCGCAAGGTTGGCGGTTTGATCCCCATCCTCTCTGCATGCCGAAGTGTCCTTGGGTAAGACACTGAACCCCAAGTTGCTCCCAATGGCAGGCAGGCACCTTGCATGGAAGTCTGCCATGGTGTGTGAATGGGTGAATGCAAAACACATTCTAAAGCGCTTTGAGTACCACTAAGGTAGAAAGGCGCTATATAGGTGCAGACCATTTACCATTTATATACTATTTGAAGTTTTGCATTTATAGCTTGTCAGACTCACTTTATAAGTACATAAGCGGTTCCACCATACTAAGTCTGTAAAAGTTGACAAGCAGTTTATAATCAGATTTTTACCTGATTTTCTGCAAGAACCTTAATGCAAGCCTACCCAAAATAGAAGACAAGGCACTTTAACCTTCTATGGTCTCTCAGTTGCACTCACTTGATACTTTGGTTTGTTACCTGTGTCTCTGGGATAAATCAAATACACCAACATTGTTTGTTTGGTGTTGAAATAAAAGTGTTATAAAATCTCCTTTTCATTTCTCTGTTACATCACAGGGCATTACAACAGCACATATATTCAACTACCCCCAAATGGTGGAAAAATAATAATATATGTAATATATAAATGTAATATCCCTTGTGTAACTACAAAGGCTCTGTGTAGTGTAGTAGTATGCAGCATGGGTGACTCTGTTAGCCTGCTGCGAGAGGTGTTGAAGAATAGCAGCCTCTAGGTGGTGATGTTGGTGTATTTTTCAAATCAAAAGCATGAGAATATTCACACACATGTTGTTATAACATGGACATTTTAGGGTTAAACACTGATGACATGCAGGCCCAAGAATACAGTGCAGCTCGAAGCGTTCAACATGTACTCTTGAAACATTAATGGGATTGTTTTTCATTGTAGGGGAAACACTGTAAAAAATGTGTGGGTTGTTCTAAAAGGAGGGATAATTTAATATGGCACTAGGAAGTTAACAGTTTGATTTGGCATAGGGGCTGCTGGCTTCTTTAATGGCAGAATACTGTACATTGTATCTCACAAGTGCACCACCACTGCACACCACAACATATTAGGAAGAGAAAAGCTGCTGAATAAAACTTGTCTGTAAATGATTTGAATCCATGAAAGTGTGTGTGAGGAACAGTGTGATGGCACAAAGCTTGGCCAATGGTTTCTGACCTTCCTGCCTCTCTGCTGCCCACTTATTCATTATTGATGTTTAGCACCACAGGCCCACCGTACAATCAGCTGTTTCATCGGACTCCGCCGACCTCTGAACCTTCGCCCTGACCTCCCCGACCACACGACCCCAGCGGCTCACGCTTCGTGACGTTTGAGCTGAATAAAAGATCTGTTAAACAGGACTCTCTGTGTGTGTAGAAAACAAAGGCATGAGTTTTTGTGCTGCAAAGTGCGCGTCTCGTTAAGTAACTGGGTGTGTGTGCATTTACAGCGCATATGTGCACACTCCCCTCTAGTGCATTACTCCATTCTGTTAGGCTGCACAGGCCTTTAGAACTTTTCCAAACCACAGAGAAGGCGGATAGGGAAGATATTTCTCTGCCACACAGTGAGAGCTTTGTTTCCTGGCAGGATTCCTCAGATTTTTACACTACTGTACATTATCAGCAGTTTGGAACAGTCCCAGCAATCTGCACCATCATTCAAACTACATTCATGTATCCTGTGCTGTACCCAGAGAATCATTACTACAACTAATGGAAGGAGTGAACATCTAAATCTGCTGTATTCCCTGACATGTTCAGTAAAATCTATAGCTTAGAGGGAAAATATGATGAAACATTAGTTCTAATAGAGCCTCACTGTCCCTGGTTTCTCCCCCTGACTGTTCCTTCTAAGCGCGTGAAACCTGGAAGTCTTCAACCTGTGAGCAACACATCAAAAACGTCTTTGTCAACACTGCTGCAGTTATATAACCGGCTTGTTGCGAGATCCACAGCTGGTCAGGGCCAGTTTCATTAGAATCTGCAAAGACTCCCAAAGCACGCCGCTGGAGACTCCCACCATAAACCTACTAGACCATGAGTCACAATCAGAGATAACAAATGGGGCCTTGTTTCACAAATGCATATTTGAACCGTTATCAGATAAGTTCTGTAAGTTCAGTCAGCAGGGGTAAAGATTTGATAGGTGCGGGGAAACCCCAGCCACGGCTTTTATACCCATCATAATTCCACATCCTCTTTTAGTTAAACTGTCACTTCTCTCCTTTTAAATTTTTCCTCTTCTTCTGCTGTTCCACTCTGTTAGTAATGTCTCAACCTTTCTGTTATATGTTCTTATGCAATGCTGAACCATTTGGACTAGTTGAGGAAAGCAATTACAGAAGTGTTGCATTTACAATTCAATTCTAAGATACATATACTGCTACTTTATCCCATTTTAGAGGAAGACATTGTAGATATTGTACTTGTTTCTCTACTACACTTACTTGACAGCTATACACACTGGCAGAGGAGGATGGAATACTCCTCAAATCCTTTATTTCAGTAAAAGTATCAATAACACAGTGTACACTCCAGTACAAGTAAAATCCTGCATTCAAAGGTTTAGCCTACTTAAGGAAATTGTATTAGCAAAATTAGCTTATCTTTGCATCAAATGAAACATAGACTTGTACAGATAAGTTAAAGGTTAAGTTAGTTAGCTTAAAATTAATAAATGTTTGGGGGGAAAAGTGCTGAAAGCAATGAGTAAACACAATATGAGAAGTAAACCAATGAATAAACAGCTGTAGCTAATAGTTAACTAAAAGTAAAGGAGAAAAGGTTAGCAAATGGCTACCATAAAGTCGTGAAAAAGCTGTGAAGACTAAAAATAAAGGACAAATGGTTGGAACAGATACTAAAACTTACAAATTTCCATTTGGAATTGTCATCTAAACGTAACGAGTGAACAAATGAAACTGAGAAAAGTTATGTACAAATCATTGTAACAAATAGTTAGGGCAGGTAAGGGAGTAATGGTTATAATCGTTAGCTAAGCCTAAACAGTTTAAATAGCTAGCCAGAATCAATGAGCTGTAATAAATAAAAGTAATGGTTAACTAACTGGAATGTAAGTAATAAATCAACATTTGGAATTGCTAGCTAAACATAATGATTAGCCATCCTGTCAACAACCTTTTGTAGGAGGGTAAACTCTAAGGATCAGGACATCATACCGTGTCCTGATCACCCTCTCCACACTCAGTTTGAGCTCCTAGCCTCAGGCAGGAGATTTAGAGTGCCAAAGGCCAAATTAACAGGATGAAAAGATCATTCATAACTCAAGCCACCGCACAACTAAATTTGAATTTTAAAAAGTGAATAGTTGTGATGTGTAGTGATGGTCCTGCCTTCAGTTGTCCTTCGTGGTTTGTTGTTGCTCGTCCTTGTCAGTGTTGTTTCTGAATTTATGTGATTGTGTTCCCATGTTTTGATGTTTTTTTTTAACCTGCAAAAGCAAATTTCCCTCAGGGGACAATAAAGTTAAAGTTTGAATAATGATTATCACTTCAAACAGATTAAAGTGAATAAACATAAAAATGAGGAACTTGGTGTAATAATCCAGAAATAAGACGGCATAAGGGTTTATTACTAGAAAATCTATTAAAACAGACTTTAATTCTATCACAGCAATGGCTGATTTTTCTATTACCTATTTTAAGAAAATCAGACTCAGGACTCCAGCAATTAGACAAATGAGGACACAATATTTCTCTCCTAAATGTAGTGGAGTGGAATACAAAGTAGAAGAAAATAAAATAATTTTAACTCAAGTAGTTATGTAATTGATTTCAGGTTAGTTCAGTCACATCATAAATCATCTCAGAGCACTTTACATCATAAAGTCATGACCTTAAGATGACTGGGCAGCAGTGGGGAATAAAGATCTGTAAAAGAACCAAGCAGCAACTCCCAGGCCTGAGAAATAAATTCAATGAGGAAATGCCAAAATACTTACCTTAAAGGTGTGGTCATTTGGCTTGAGACGTTTCCACCATCTGCCACAACTGGTTGGGGTTAGAGGTGAGCATAGAGAGAAAAGATGACTGCAAAGACTTTGGACTCCATCGATCCACAGTCAAACAGGCTGTGTACAACTGAAGGAAATTCAGAACCACTGTTACCTTCCCAGGAGCGGGCAACCAACAAAGATCATTTTAAATGCAAGCCGTGTAATAGTCCCAGAGTCAATGTTAAGCATTCTCTTTACTGTCTAATGTTAATGTTCACCATCAGGAGACCACTGAACAGCAATGGTGTGGTAGGAAACACGGCTCTCCAGAAGGAAACATTGCTGCACATCTGCAGCTTACTAAAATCACATGGTCAAGCCTGAAGGCTTCTGGAGAAATGTTTTGCGGACGGATGAGACCAAAATAGAACTTTTTGGTTTAAATGTGAAGCATTATGTTTAGAGAAGGGAAAACACTCCAGCATTAGAACCAGTACAAGAGTCTAATCCTTACCCCCATCTGTGGAACATGGTGCTGGTGGTATGGTTTGGACCTTTTTGGCTGAATCTAGGTCAGGACAGCTTGCCAATAAATGAAACAATGAATACTGAAGTATACAAGCAAACTCTAAAGGAAAATATCAGGATATTCTACTGAAGAATGGTTAAAGAGAAGAAAAAAGAATGACTGACCATTTAATAAGGAGAAGAGATCCTGACCTGAAGTCCTGTAACACAATATCGTAAATAAATAAACAATAATATCACACCAAATGTGCTATCCGTGTGCTGACACAGACAGAAATTAGCCAGACGATAACTTATCTAACTACAGCAGTTCATGGTGGGCTGTGGGTTCTGATTCGGGGTCTGTGAAAACATGAAAACATGAGATATTGACTGGAGAGTCTAGATATAGTTGCTATGAACAGCCACTACAGAGCATCCCATCACATCACATTTTCAAAGGAATAACAATAACAAAGCTCGGCATGGAGTCTGCTCCAGTGCGAGTGATGTCATTAGTTTTAACAACTGTCAGACCACTGTTGTGCTGTGGATAAGAAACAGCATGAGTTCTCTCTGTGTGTGTGTGTGTGTTACCCAAGGCATAATTCCACCACTGTAATGAAATCCAGGGAAACAAAATCGCATTGAATTTACTGCCGTTGTTTTTTACATTATCTAAACAAAGGGAGCGGGGATGGTGGGCATCATGTGGGGCTCATGATCATCTTTCCACTTCTGCCAATAGATCCCCCTCGAAGTAGCAGTGTTTATGTTCATGTTTCAATATGCATCAATTATTGTTTATGTCCATGCACATTCTTTGCATAACTACCAGTGTGTACTTCTTCCTACACCCTTTTCGAACAGAATCTGGTTTTGAAAGGATTAATGGTAGTAGAAAAAATGTTGTAATAGCTATTTGCATTTGCTTACTATTATATTTTATTTTGTTAATATGTATATGTATACATATATATGTATATGTCACAGTAGAAATCGTGATAATCGCCAATTGTCCTAGGTCAGATTGCGATCGGAGTCTCTCCTGGGACAAACTCAAATTTATTTTAATGATATGATGTTAAAATAAAGGAAACAACAATATTCTTACAAATACAGCAAGAAAACACTCTTTTTATGATCAAATTAATACATTCCCATTTATGAGTTTATTCTACTTATTGACAGTATTTACAGTCTATTCTGACTCCAACAGTATGTGGGTGGCACTTTGTTGAACATGGTAGTCCAGCTTTTCTTGCATCCCTAACCCTCACCCTAACCCCTCACCCTCATCCTAACCCTAACCACAATTAAAAGACTTCTGTCTTTCAGATTTACATTGTATTGTTTTTATTGTTTTTTTGTTATTGTCCTGGTAGAACCACCGTTTGTCCTAGGACAGATTGCGATCGAAGTCTGTACTAATACAAACGGTGATTATCCTGGATCACGATTTCTACTGTGACTTATGTATGTTCAGTCATTTCTTCTTTGACAGAAAAATCAAGCTTTGATGTCAGTTAACGCTGTACAGGTCGCACATGAGGTAACCTGAAGGCAGGATAAAGACAAGAGCACAATGATTCAGACAAGACATCAGGAATGCATGAGATTTTCCCCCCAAGTTAACTAAACACAGACAGAATTATGTCACTCACAAGGATGTCAGACAATAAATACACCCTACTGCGAGGATTTATTTGCAATTTTTAATACTTTTTCTTGAATGATTACACAGATCCTTGAGTCGAGTAACAGAAAGCAGAAGATCCAACTCCAACAACCTTGACAATGTTCAAAAACAGGTAAAGAGATTTTTGTTCAGAAAACCTTTAATCGTTAATAGAATTAGTAGTATGACATATTTCAATAAATATTTAGATATATACAGATACAGCAGAAACGGTACATTCTTTTTTTTTCTCTTCAAATTGCTTCACATTTTTTTGTACAAGCCAAAATATCTGCCATTGTATTTATATTCATGCAAAATATTGTTTCTCAGATTAATGAAAAATAAAAAGGATTTGCTGAACTTTTCTTGTATTTCTTTTGTTATTTTTTTTTTTTTAAATCATCCTGCTTCGATGTGCACTCTCAGATTATAAGCGTCGCGATGAGCATCGTTAAGTTCGGCAAATTAAACAGGTGCACTTTGTGCCAATACACAATAGAAGCAAGTTAAAAGCAAAATTAAGGCCATTCCGACTTGTGCAAAGGAAATAAATAAATAAATAATCAAGAGAATAAATAACAATGTTTCCTTTAGTTCACAGCAATTCAGGAGTCACTGTAGTTTTTCCTTCTCCCTCAGGGCATCGGATTGTACAATACATACAATAAAATACAAGGGAATCAAACAAAACCCTCCCCAAGAGAATCATTAATCATCGACAAATCAAACCATGCTACTTTAAAATCCAGTTCAGAACCTAAAGGATTTATAAACTTCCAAAAAACGCATCCCTCTTGTTTCGGTGTTCAGTCCGTTTGCATCACATCACACCCGTAATGCAATATAAACCCAGTATCTATCTCATGTTATGAAGCCCTCCCTTCCCCCCCAAACCCAGATAGTATAACAATGATTAATACAATGATGTGAGGCCTATGACGGAGCTCTAACATGACTATGATACACAGAAAACACCCACGCCTGAGGAAAAAAAGGGGTCATGAATCATGGAAAAATGGTGGTTGAATAAATGCATGATATGCTTTGTAGGTCCTCGTTTTTCTTAGTTGCATATTCAACCCCCATATGGCACGAGAAAAGATATGTATGTACGCTTCGAGGAGATGGACGACTGCTGTTGGCAAATGGGCTCGCGGACGGTCGCGGAGTTTATGGCACGCAAGGTAGAAATGAGTCATCCTAATTAGACTGAGCCTGCTGAGGAGGTTTCCCCCACTCGGGTTTGAGGAGGCGAATGGGAATGACAGTCGGAGCTGGTTAGCATCATTCACGTCGTTCTGTCATCCCACAGGAACTCTAGATGGCACTGTTTATCATTTACGGTTCCAGAGTTAACTCAATCTGCGCTCGTTATTTAGTCAGGAGCCATTTTAATTAGGCATTTGGCGATAAAGTTGCTTCACGGGCAGCCTTTTGGTGCAAAAAGGTTGGGTTTTTACGACGCTCTCGAAGCCCAAGAGGTACGTTAGTTTGAACAAAAGCTGCACGAGAATCTCCATTATGGGGTCTTTATGAATTTAACATGAACAACACAGTTATAATGTGTTATGTACAGTAAATAGAATGGCCTCGGAGCTAGTTTTTGGGCCATCAGGAGCAGTTGCATTAAAGAAAGGAGCGGTGTAATTTGGTCCAACAAAGAAACGCCAAATGGAAGCAAAGTTAAAAAGAGTTGCTCAGACATCTGGGAACCCCCCCCCTTGTCGATCCCAGGCCAACTAGGAGATACCATCTCTACAGCGGGTCCTGAGCAGACTTCTTTCCAGAAAGGACACCTGATTAGGAGGCGCCCATGAGCCTGGTGCAGATCATGCAGATGCAGATCGGCCAGTAAAGAGAGCGTTCGCTTCACGGCTACAACTTTCAGCCCATTCCCATCCAATCCAGCTTCTATCTGGCATCATGTCTGCTTGTTTCTAGCTAAGCACCAAGCCCGGTTTACTCACATATTTGCTACATCGCTGCTACTTATGTAATCAAAACAGTCAAGATTATTACTAAGCTCATTTTAGCATTACCTTTTTGGAAAAACTAAGGGATTTCTGGTTCAACAAGAACAAAAAAGCTATCTAGAGGTATTAAATCAGCTCCTGTGAAGTCAGATAAAGAGCATTTTGCTACCTTTGGCGCTGATTCCTCTCATGTTTTGCTACATTGAATTGTAAGAGTAGAGCTCTGTGAAGAATCAGTGGTATTTACTGGTTGATCATCGTTAAAAGACATAAAACAAAGCATCCTAAGTGATCATGGCCTTGGAAAAGTTTTGACGTCGCTGTATCTGGGGATGATTCACTGAATGAAATGCATAGTTTTTTGGGGCAAATTTGTATTTTCATGGCACTTCCGCTTGTTGTCCGAACACGCTGGAATGTGAACAGAAGAACACGTGTGTGGCATAGCCCTTCGGATCGGTCTTACACACTCTGAAACAAAGCAAAGTCACCAAAAGGTAGTTTGTAAGTTCACGATGGATGGAAAGGAAACAAATCTCATATACGCACATGTTGATCTCTCAAAAAATAAAGTTCCAAAAACACACAACAACAAAATGAGTGTTACCAGTAGATATCCTGTAGGTAAAAGGGGGTTTCAGGAACAGGTAGGGATACAAGGATGTGGAGGGAAAATGCACAAATTTTCCATATGAAAATATTTTGCACACATTATAACCATTTATATTTCAGAAATGAATGCGTCTGGCAGGTTACTGAACACGAGTGATGTTACATCCTCAGCAGCAAAAGGCGATCGCAACCACGTCAAACACGACTAAAAAAAAACACATCTTTGGTTTTGCTTCAAAACCAAGTTGGAAATATTTAGTGAAATGTTTTTTGTTTTTTCATGGTTTACATTTAACACACACTGAACCATGTTGCTCCTCTTTGTTTTGCTCGAAATAACACGACCCACATACTGGTTAAACAGTGGCTATGTTAAAGAAATATGAATTATAATTTGGGAAACTTGGCCACTCGAGTTCTTTCTGAGAGTTTGGAATCAGGAGGTTGTTAGCGTAGCTTAGCATAAAGACATGTTGGACCAACCATTAGCACTGATGAACACGCTACATCCCCTTTGTTTAGTCAGTGCACAAACTAAAATACAAACACATACTCACACTGTTCTTGGTCAGTAATGCTAAGCTAGGCTAATCACCTCCAGATTCAAGTGATAGTAATCTTTTTATACTTCCTTCAGGAACAATTACCCATAATATTGAACTCTTCCTTTGAGAATCTGTGATGTCCGTCACTAAAAAAACAAAAACAATACAAGAAATCTTAAACTCTATATTTTCGTTGCTACAAAATTGGAAACCTCCCTTTTTACACGTCGTGACCTCTCTGTAAATTTCTATCATTTGTGACATAAAGAAGCACTTTGGGATTTTCTGAGTCAACGAAGCCGACGAGAGGAGATGACGAACATGAAGCAACCACAAAAAAAACAAAAACACACACCTGCATCCAGCTGGGTTTGCTTTCTTTTCTACTCCACCTTCTGACTCACTGGCTCAGTTTGGCTCAATCTGCACATTTCTACTACAAAACTTTATTTTTTTTCACACATGCAGCGGGGCGAAAGTGCCTGGACAGATTGATCACCTCTGTTCTTACAGATAAGCGTGGAGTGGCCTGTTTGAGATGGAGCTAAAAATCATATTTGCATATACTGCTCGTTGCATAGAGAAGCCTGGCGTACAAAAAATAATAAAATCTGCCTAATTATGAGTCGACTACGGAACGACCAACGTGGCTACGACCAAATAAATCCTGCTGCTCTGCGGTGACGTAGCTCCGTGAAGTCTGGCAGCTACAAACCTGGTGCGTGTGAATGAGATGGAAATACAGTTAATTAAGGTACAGCAGGTGTTTTAATCCATTTACAACGTTTTGTCCTGGGAGATGGGCGGGGCTTGTGGGTGTCACATTAAGGCGGGGTCAAAGCAAGGAAGCACGATAAGATGTAAACATGTCTCAGTCTCGGTGAACACGAGGAGGAAAAAAAGCGAATCTGCGTATTACTCTGTCCAGGAATCGAGCGGCTCTTTCTCCACTTGACAAATTAAAAAAAAAAAAACCCAGAAGAAGCACTGAGGAGACGCCGTTTTTACTGACATCAAACCGCCTCCCCTTTCCTCCGGATGAAAAAAGCTCGGAGCTGCAGAGCGACATGTTCGGTTGGCACATAATCGAAACAAGAAAACAACAAATGCGACATGAAAATAAATCGAGGACAGAACAGAGAGTAGAGGAACATGTTGACCACAGATAAATGAGATATTCTGTCTCATAATCCTCAGCACTGCTTGTCCAGTGTGGTGGTTTGTTTTTTTTTTATTAATTTTTTATTCTTTTTTCGTCCAGTTGAGTGATCGACAGCAACAAGCGTCTCTGCAGTTCAAGGTTTCGTGGTGTCGGCAGCGGGGAGGGAGGGGGAAAGCTTTGACGAGTGCTTGCAATACACGTTTGAAGCAAATCTAGATATATAGAATGCGTGATCCTTGCATCGCTTTATTTCATGGAAGCACCGATCCACCTTCCTTTCCTTTCCTTTATTTTTTTTTTGGTGAAAAATCCCTCGTTTCCAGATGCCCACCTTTTTGGAAAGTTCACATTTTTACCCCCATTATGATAGATATATGAGTATATTACACTGCTGTATGCCTCTTGCACATCCCCCACCCCGTCCCCACATCACTTTTTCCATATAGAATTATATATCTGTCTCCACACAAAAAACTAAAATCAAATACAAGATCTTTTACAAGACTCTCTCCTTTCGCTCCAGTCCGTCCCACTCCCACACAGTTTGTTGGGGCGCGCCGGCAAAAAAAGTCTGTGTTTAACGTTTTTCATTTATCATCTTTTCTTTAATATATTGCCACATTCATATATCATGCATTTTACTGCATTGCTATTGCACTGGTCCGGATTATTCAGGACGGTGTAAAGAGACGGGAAACAGGGCGCGGGATTCGGGGCAGGAGAGAAGAATAAAGGGCAAACAAAGCAATGGATTATCTTAAATAATATCTAGTCGGGCTCAGGTGAGGTTGACTGCCACGGAAAGCAACTTGTCCTCCACCAAAAGAGGAAGAGGTGTGAAGAAAGAAGACGAGGGCAGGTGGGGAAAAAAAAAGGGCCAATGATATTTCCAATTGAAGTCATCTCTCTCTGTTTCTTCCTCTTCAAACCGCTCTCGCCCTCCTCCTCCTCCTCCTCCTCCTCCTCCGTCGCTCTAATTCATGTTGTGGACGTCCTCGCTGCGGATGATCTTGTAAGTGATCCAGTAGAAAATGTTAAAAATGAGGAAGACGAGCGGGAAGGCCACGCGGGACACCGTGTCGATGCGCTTGGCCCGACTGATGAACAGCTTCTTCATCTCCTCGATGCTCTTCTCGGGCGCGGCCGATGCGGGGGCGTTGTTGTTGTTGCCCTTGATGGCCATGCCGTCCTTGGCCTGCAGGCACGCCGGGCCCATGCCGTAGCCGGGGAAGCTGAAACGCCCCTCGCCCGTCTCATCCTCCTGCAACACAGGCCAAGACTCAGGCTGTTAGGAACCAGAGAAAGACGTTACTGTTGGAGGTGTGTGCATGTTTTGCAAATGTGTGTGTGTGTGTGTGTGTGTGAATGTGTGTGTGAATGTGAGGGGTCATTTCATATAAAAATCAGTACAACAACTTAAAAATATTTAACCCTTTAAGACAGGGGTGTCAAACTGCGGTCCTCGAGGGCCACAATCCAGCATGTTTTAGATGTTTCCCTCTTCCAACACGCCTGATTCAAATGATCAGGATCGTTAGCAGGCTTCTGCAGAGCTTGATGATGAGCTGATCATTTGAATCAGGTGTGTTGGAAGAGGGGAAAC
>OMNN01100296.1:0-25265 GCA_900302755.1 Chromis chromis | reverse complement strand
GAACAAAATGGGAAATAATAATAATAATAATACGTTAACAAGATTGGATGAAATATTTCACTGAATGGATAAAACCATTATCTTTGATAGCTTTGAAAGACACATGTATACATACGAGAGTAACAAAGATAAATCTGCTTTTGTATTTGGAATTAAGGAACCGGCATAAAGGTAGAAAGCAAGGAAGAGCAGGGTAGAGGAATATAGGATATTGAAAGAAATTAGGTGTGTCACGTAAATGTGTGATAAGGAAAGTTTATATGCACCTTATAAGACTGAGCCAGGGATGCTAGAAATTATATTTGAAAAGCTAGATATTGACTTAATGTGCAAGAAACTCCAATTGTTTTTAAAAAATGACCAACCGCAAGAAATCAAAGCTAATTGTTACTTCATGCAGATTTTCTTTTGAGGAATGTCTGCGAGGGCTGGTGTCTACATTTACCTGCTCTATTATTTTCACAACAGAACAGGTGTTGCAAATGCTTTGTACAGTGGATCTGTGAAAAAGAGGCTCTGGCAGACAGATATTTTGTTTGCAAAAGCATGTTGTGTTCAACTGGACCGCCTGTTCCAAGGTCCTTTTTCTGCTTCCCCAACTTCTGCCCCCCCCCCCTGATTGTTAGACCTTAACTTTGAAAATGAAAGTAAAACGAGGCAGCAAATGGGAGGCAGAGATTTCTTTGCAAGTTTTATGTGTGCAAAAAATATAGAAGAGGTGGAGGAGAGCGGAGAGACTGGACTGCAGACAGAAAAACTGCAAGAAGAGGAAGGGAGGGGGGGAGAAAGGCGGGACAAAGTGAGAGAGGAGTGGAGAGGTGTAGAGAGTCCAAAAGGAGAAAAAGAGAGGGAGATAATAAGAGTGCAGTGAATGAAAGCCAGCCTGCAGTGCAGACAGACTAACAGCTGAGCTGGAGGGTCACTGAGTTCCTACAGAGCAGAACAGAGCCGAGTACAGAGAAAAGGAGGGGGAAGGAGCAGAGAAAGGAGAGGGGGTGTTGATAAACAAAGTTGTCTTTTTGGAGAAGCCCAGAAACTTTAGCCTGCTTTAGCTCCACAGTCTAACAAACCTCAAAAACACTTCAGACAAAGAAGCTCAATGAAGGTATTAGGCAACAGAGGGGAGGCTGCAAAATAAATCTTTTGGGACTCTACAAAACTGCAGGTCATCAATAAACAACAAGCTGGATATCATGATGCTCCTTTTCTCTCTGCTCTCAGATCTTTTCCACAATGACCAAAGCTTTCTCTTATTGGTTAGAGTAGAACTACATCCAAAACAAACAGATTGGGATTTAACAGCAACTACCTAATCTGCGCACTATTACAATTAGAGCTTCTTTTGCCTACATTCTTCTACAAATGGGCCATGTGGGAGTCAAATGGATTCCAGGATCTTGTTGGAGCTCCAGGTGGTCTCCACTTCTTCAAAATGAACAGCAATTCAATGTTTTGTTTTCATTAACAGCTGGGATTAAGAAAGGGCATCGGTAATGGGAATGTAGTTTTTGAGCTGAGAAGCTGATTCTGATGATTGTCAGCAGTTGGTGTGTAAACTAGACAATGGAGACCAGGTTCAGCATCTTGAGAGTGAGTATCAACCATATTATCTTAGATGAAGAAAACTTTTTGTTGATCAGTTTAAACCGTCTCCTCAACTCTAACAGCTTGTACTTCCATTGAACACTTGCATGGTTGTATAGAAACAAACACACATACAAAATCCTCTTCCCTCACCTTACACTCCCCATTTACACACACGTCCAGAGAGTCGTCTCTGCACGGAGTGCCGTCCACCACAGCAGGAGCTCGCTCTGTGTAGAAGTTGTATCCCTCAGCGAGGCAGTTGAGAGAGCAGGGTTTCACTCCACCTGGATACACAAACAGACACACAAGTATCAACACAAGATCTGTCCACATTAGAACAAAAACACTGACAAGAACATGTTTGAGTTGCGCACAAATCTGTTTTACACAATGTATTCAAAAGGTATTTAGAACCTTGTTGCAGCCTTAAGCAAAATCAATTATTCTTTCCTCAGTAGCTCATAATGACAAAGCAAGAACAGAATTATAGACAATTTTGCAAATTATTAAGGAAAAACCGTAATATCACATTGATAAAAGTATTCAGACTCTTTACTCAGTACTTAGTTAAAGCACGTTTGGCAGCGATGAAAGCCTCCAGCTTTCTTGTGTATGACGCAGCAAGCTTTGCACACCTGCATTTGAGGATTCTCTGCAGTTCCTCTCAACCTCTATCAGGCTAGATGGGGAACCGTTGATGCACAGTCTTTTTCAGGTTGCTTCAGAGACATTTGATTGGGTTCAAGTCAGGGCTCTGGCTGGCCAGCGCTGTGTTGGTTGTGTGCTTAGTGTCACTATTCTGTTGGAAGATGAGCCTTAGGCCCAGTCTGTGGTCCTGAGCACTATTTCATAAAGTATGTCTCTGTACTGTGTTCAGCTTTCCCTCAATCCTGTTCCTGCTGCTAAAAAACAACCAGGACAAACAATTCTGGTCTCCTCAGAATTGAGAATCTGGTCCCTCATAGTCTGAGAGTCCTCTAGGAACATTGTTGCACACTCCAAGCAGGCTTTTATGTTTCTTTCACTAAGGAGAGGTTTCCATCTGACCACTCTGCAATAACACCAAGATCGGTGGAGTGATGGTTGTCTTTCTGGATGTTTTTCCCATTTCCACACATCACACACACACACCAAGGCCTTTCTCCTCTGATTGCTCAGTTTGGCCAATTTCTACCAGCTCTAGAAAGTGTTCTGATTGTTCTTCTTCACTTTAAAATTATGGTGGTCACTGTGCTTTTGGGAAACTTCAATGCTGTAGTTTGTTATTGTTTTGTTTAAAGTATTCCTCAGATCTGCGCCTTGACACAACCCTGTCTTTGAACTCTGCAGGCAGTTCATTCAACCTCATGCTGTGGTCTTTGCTCTGATACACACTGTCAGCTGTGAGGCGTTATACAGACATGTGTGTGTCTTTCCAAACTACCTAAAAGCTGAATTCCTGCAAAAAGCCTCATAGTTCACTAGCAGCTAGGCAAGTCATGTAGGGTATTTCATTTGGACCACCTGACTGACACCAGACACAAAGTCTGCCTTCATGTAAATATTAATGTGATGATTAACATACTTTAATCAAATCTGTAAAGGTAAGTGGTATAAAGTTTGTATGATGTGATGACATGTGAGACTAGAAGCAACTGTAATTTGCATTATGTGTTTTGTCGTGTTTGTCTAGTTTGCTGTGACTGTGTGCACCTAACTTTGTGCAACTGTGACCTGCCAGCGGACTACAGTTGGAAATGAGCTTGAGGCTGACTCTGTTAAAATGGATCAAATGGTAACATTTATGTTTAATAGTCTACATTGTCCCACAAACAAAACAAAAAAAAGTCTTTTGCATATGTTCTGCTGAATGCATCACATCACTACAGGGGTGCAGATCGAAGAGGCTGTATGAGAGAAAAGGAGTCTGCAGGGAGTTCTGTGCTGACAACTAGAGAACAAGCAGCTGAATGTGATTATGTTGCTGCTTCCCTGGAATACACAGAACACCAAACTACTGAATACTACTTCAGTGAATGCACATAAACATGCACAGGGTACAGTACAGGAGGACAGTGGTTTGATTCCCACTGCACCAAGACTACGAGAGATAAACTAAAAAGCTAACAATAAACTATAATAACATAATTACTCATAAGTTCCCGATAATTATCAGTTCAAAATATAGGTTCAAGACTCAAAGAATCCAAAGCAGCAACAAGATTTCTGCTGGGAGGCCTTTCCCTCATGAACGACCACCACAAAAAGTTAATTAAAATAAAATAAAATCTGCATTGGCATGAGCATATAAGCAAAAATGTAATAATAGTACATGTGAATGTATGGCACAGCCTGAGTCTGTTGAATCATTGGGAAGTATGTATGAAAGTTGAAGGCAATCAGCTACTACAAGCAAACCTTCAGTGTTCTGCCTGAACCAACACTGTGCTTCATTTGTATAAGTAAAAATTCCATGAATTATGGACAACATTACAAAATTAATGATCGAGATAAAAAAAAACTGGTAAAGCACGACCAAAGTCAATATTAACACTAATCTGTGCCACATATACCAAGTTAAGCTGAATTTACTCTTTACTGTTTTACAAATGTGTATATGTTTAATATTTAGTAGCGCTGCTGGTGTGAGCAGGTTAAGTACTCTGTGGCCAAGAAAACGCTTAAATATACCAACACAAGACACACACATATACACACACACATAGACACACACGGTATTGCTAAAGGTCTCCTCCTGCCAAGTGGTATATATCCTTCATTCATCTGCACAGCTTGCCAACAGCTCCACTATTTGAGTGGCTGT
The DNA here is from genome assembly GCA_900302755.1 of Chromis chromis. Lineage (NCBI taxonomy): Eukaryota > Metazoa > Chordata > Actinopteri > Pomacentridae > Chromis > Chromis chromis. Next base: position 20,875 of record OMNN01100296.1, on the reverse strand, counting down.
TGACATCAGTCTGGGCTGTGTTTGTTTGTGCTGGCAGCGCTGAAGCAGGTACAGTATGTACTGGGAAGAGAGAGAAAGAAAGAAAGTAAGAAAGAAAGAAAGAAAGAAAGAAAGAAAGAAAGAAAGAGAGTATGTACTGGCAGGACTTGCAGACAATAAAATGGTCAGACTACGGAAAACTACAATTCCCATGGTGCCTAGCTTTGGCAGGGCAATTGTGGCTTGCAGCAGGGTGTGTGTATTACAACTTGCTGGGTGTGTTGTATGGAGTGTGAAGGTCGAATGTGAAGGATGTTGGACTGAGAACAGTGATGTGGAGCAGCTTGTTTGAAAAAAAAAAAAAACCCTGCTCAAACGAGAGACCTTTTTAATGAATTGTCCTTGGCTGTCTGAGCCGCGAGAGAAAGGTTCTCCCTGTTCTCTGTGTCAGGACAGAAACGAGAAAGAGAGATTGCATAATGGTGTGCTCAACAAAGTGAAGGATGGAGAGAGGTTTACAGCATGGAGGAAAAGAGAGAGGAGATGTGAAACATGTGATGGTAAAAGTGTCAGGGAGGATGCTGTACCGAGAAGCTGTGGAGAGTGAGAGGGCTGCAGAAGACAGGGAAGGGGCTGGGCGGTGTGATCTGGACTTAACGCGGGGCAGAGACCATGGCACTGGTCCTATTTTAACAGCTGCAAGGGATTTCCATTGTAAAATCAGCTGACTTGATGAAAGGAGCACTTGTTGCCTGAAGTTGGAATTGGGAGTCTGACCATCTCTGTAAGCCATTATGTTATTGGGGGGCCAGATTAAAGGCAGTTATGTCGTTGAAGCTATTTATCTTTCACGTCCAGGTTCAGCGTCTAGTGTTCATCAGGAGCGTGGAATTCTTGCAAGGCATTGTGGGATGCATGGCTCTCTGCAGCCAGCATCTGTAGGCCAGACAGGAGAGAGTCTGCAGCTTTGATTCACACGCACACACACACACACACTACATCTCTCTTTCTCCTGACTTCTGTTTGTCTGCTGTCATCAGCCTCTTGGCTCATTTCTTTCTGTCCATCTTCACTGTTTCACCTTTACTATTCTCTTCTTCTGTGCTAATTTCACTGATGTACTTTCACAAGATTAAAAGTCTACGCCTGTCATCTCATACAAGGAAACAAGTAGAACATTAATATCCTTTAACTAACAAGGTGTGACTAAAAACCAACGGGACGTTGGTTGCTGATGACATAATTCAGCAGCCACACAGTAATAAAGTACATCATAGTGTTGACCAACATATCAACACTATATGGGAAAAACAACACTCCAACTGACACATTATCTTTCTTTGCACAGGGAGGTTTCCAGCTACAGTCAAGTGCTCCAGCAGCAACCCTTGCCATGCTGAAGGATGTGTGTGAAGGAATATATTTTTGTGACACTGGGCATTATTTACGATAACAATGTACTCACTAAGTTAATTGTTGGAATTTGGGAATTTGGTAACATTACAAGAAGTATGGTCAAATTTATGATTTTTGATTAGTTGTCAGTCTTATACAGGAATGTCTTACCTATAGTAAGCTGGTCTGACGCCAGAGAGTGAGAGAAGGCAAATGAATAGTGGCAACTGAAGGCAACTATTTTTTGTTGACACTATGATGATCAATAAATGACAATGCTCACCAACACCTCAAAGTATTTCGGTTTAGTTTGTCTGCATGTTCCTGACAGTCTATATCACCTAAAAAAAGACATGTCCTATGAAGCAAGTTTAACAAATCCCAAATATCTTATTTATCTGGCTTCACTAAACCTAACAACTGCAGGTCTGCTCAGCGGTCACACAAAGCTGGTTATCATCTTGTTAAGTCAACCAAGAGTTTCTGAAGCTGGAAATGAGTGTGTTCACATAAAGAGGCAGTGTTGGCACCAGATGACGAATCCAAAACATGGATATGTTTGTTTTTTTAGGAAGAAGAAGAAACTATTATCTTAAAGCAACAAGAGGAATTTAAATACATTCTAAAAGCAGCACAGCTGCTGCAGCTAAAGCCAGGAAGGAAAGCTGGCAAGAAACAGCCGCCTGTGTTAATGCACAAGTTAATAGTTTTATCAATATCACTGCACAAACATTAAGGCACAAGTAGATCTGACTATAATTACAGTTGTGTATTCCATTAAATTATGATGTTGCAGATGGATTCTTATGGCGTGTAACACAACTTTCATTTTCTTTTTTCAGCCACAACTCTGGCAGCGTTAAACAGTCTTGGAAGCAAGTAAGGACCAAGAAGAAAAACATAATTCAAACCAGTAAGTAGGCTGACTGCAAACATTATAAGGTCAACAAGTACAAGGCTTTGGTGCTTTACCAGTCTCTGTTTTTGGAATATATTGCTATTCAAAGCACTATAAAAAAAATAAAACAGCTTTGAATTTGCTTGTAGTCAACAGGGAAAAAAATGAAGTAAGAAAGACTGGAGTTCCCTTTACTGAGAATCTATGTCTCTCACAATTATGCTCATCAGAGAAAGGAAATGTAGACATTTAGATGGACTCTATCCATGCACCATGCTCAAAGGGATCTTATACAAATGATTATACTGTTGTGCAGGAGAACTGACTGATGGGTAGGCAGTGCTTTTAGACACATTGATCTGTTATCTTGGACATAACCTGCTCCTGAGCAGGTCGAGTGTGCAGCGTAAGTTACCATGGTGGTGTACCCCAGTAAGAAGTAAACCACCATCACTCACCTCCTCTGTAAGGCTTCCAGGTGTAAAATTTCCCCCGGAAAGGAATGCTATCAAAGTCAGAGCACTGAATCTCTCTGAAGTCTCGAGAGCCTACAGGGCACTCCTGTAATATACAGAAATACACACACTCGCATGTAGACATGTACCAGAATATGCAAAGTAAACACACAAAAGAAATGTCATCAAATAATATTCATGATTTTGATTATGGTGTGTTGACGAATTGAGCAATACTCACATCAATATTGCAGGACCTGAAGCGCTTTCTCTCCCCCAGACAATACTTTCCACCGATGGTTGGCCTACAGTGAAACGAGCCAGTCAGTCACATCTGAGTGCAGTTTTACAAGATCTAACCTCATCACATCAGCACACAACACTGGCTTCTGACCTCTACTGTCTGCCTTTACCTGTGTTTTCAATCTCTCTGTCTGCCTTTTTTTGTTGCTTTATTGTCGCTCCCAGACCCTCAAGATAACAACGCTGTGTTTTAAAAATAGAACTGAGAGGGAAGGTATAAACGCCACAGTCAAATGGCTGCTTCTGCTAAACTTTCAACAGATTTAAACGGTATGGAACCGAAGAAAATGTGATGCTCAAAAATGATACAGGAGAACAGTGTTGGCCTCAGATTTGGGTCAATCCATTCTCAGTTTAATCAATTCAAGATGAGGCATCTGGTGACTGTGATTCAAAAGACTTGGCTGTTTTGTGATGATTCAGACTCACTGCTGCATGCAAGAAGGTCCTGAATTTAGATAGTAGGACTGGTGTTTTCTGGGTCGAGTTTTCAGGGGAGAAGTAGTTTTTTTTTTTTTTTACAATTTGATAATAACTGATGAAGAAGCAAAACGTCATGTATCAGTGACTTCCCTCACTGATTTAATACAAACAGTAAGAATCCACTATATTGGATCAAAGCATCTCTAAAATTGTAAAAAGTTTGTAAAACTGTAGTGTACTAACTGTCACTGTAGTGTGTGTTATACTTTTTGCTGTAGCACACACTGCAGGACTGGGTGTGTCTATCCTGTGGTTGTGTTGTGAATATTCTGCTATAATGTGGACCGCCTCTGGATGGGTTGTAGCTCCTATAAAATCATACTAAGGCCTTGAAATAAAGATATAATTAATTTACTGCTAAGTAGATCAAACAGAACGCTCTATATAATAGAAGTCAATAGGTATAAATGGAATATTTAAAAAATATTACAGTGATATTACAAATTATACAGGAATTAGTGCATTTATATTCGCCCTAAACTACTAAAGTCTCTATCAGGGACATTACAGGAATATGAACTTATATATCTCATATATCTCATTTCATGATGATAACATTTCCTATGCATATTCTGCTGTCTATATACAGTATGCCACATAATCAACAACAAATTTCACTATTTGGCATGCTTTTGGATGTCCACAAAATGAAATTTCTTAAATAAGCTATGTAATGAAAATAAATGGAAAGCAGGGATAGTATACATATGGTACTCAGCATATAGGGTCACAACTGTAATCTACTTAAATTAATCTTAATTATAATCTCCTCTTTTATGACCTGAAATAAGTTTTCCCAAAACTGCTATTTGTTAGGTTAAAAGCGCATTAATGTATTTCATATTGGTCACAGGTAAACTCTGTACCTGGGACTGTCACAGTGTCTGATAGAAGAGGAGACTCCACCTCCACAGGTTCTGCTACACTCCTCCCAGGGGGACCACAGACCCCAGCCTCCATCCACACCCTCTGGACGAGTCCCATAGACAACACACACCCTCTTGTAGCACCACTGCGGCACACACACACACACACTTAGGCACACACTTAGACACAGCTGCAGATAGATGCACATTAAGTCACAGTCATAGACATAAATACTTAAGCAGCAGTCCTGAGCCAATATCATAAAATAAACTATAATATAAAAAACAAAACAAAACAATAGTTGACAACCCTGTTTTTATTACTTTTGTTTTCAGGATGTTTTTTTTTCCTTTTCAAATGGTTAATCTGAAAAGTATTTTTATTAGAAAACATGCCATCCAAACAAAACAACAAAAAAGATGATTCAGCGTGAAGACACGTGCTGCATTTTTATTCACGTAAACAACAGGAGAACTGGTCCCATTATCACCACATATGAAGTGTTCACAAAGAACGCTTCGAACATTATGCCCAACTTTGAAAAGAATAATTTTTTCAGTGTTTACCCCTTTCTCTATGGTGTTGGTCTGACAGATGGTTCCCTCTGCAGCGGGAATGCTACTGGTGATGCAACGGTTGCTCTTACTCATGCACCAAAGTTCACTGCAGACTTCCTGTGAGTGTGTGAGAAAGAGAGGAAAATAAAGAAAATAAAACATTGGCAATAGAGAGACAGAGAAAAGAAAACTATGAATAAAGTGAGAAAAACTGTCATAGTCTTTTTTATGTATGATTATTTTGGAGACGAGAGGAGAAAGACTTGTTCACCTTCCTCTCCTTTCCCTCGACAGCAATGCCTATAACACATGGGGTTATGTTTTATTGTGTACATATGCTCTGACTACATAGTATCAATAATAATGAGTCTATAAAGCAGTTTGCTGTTCCAGATGTCCATTCACTCTGAACCTGGCCTTGTAAAACTTGACCATGCAATAAAATAAATGCTATTCAGTGAAGGTACTGCAAGATGTTTTACATCACAGATTTGGAGGAGAGAGCCAGAGGAGCATGAATCAGGAGTGAACAGTGAGATAAATAACTTCACAAGGTTTATTTGATGCTCTGATGAGAAGGCATCAGAAAAAATAACCGGATGTAAAAATACAACAGAGAGCAAGTTTAGAGTCTAAAGCAAAGTCTTGCAGTTGGGACCCTATATGGAGCTTGAAGACATTTTGCAATATGAAAGAGTCTTTGTCAGGTCGGAAATATGGCACAACCAAGCAGCAACCTTCAGAGGTGAAAAAATTAAGCCAATGTAAAAGTACTGAAATCTGCAGTTCTTCGCATAGCCACTTGAGGCTGGCTTCAAAAATGAGTCAATCCCCATAGATCCTTATGTTAAAATACACAACAGTACAGAAGAAATAAACATGTTACCACCTGACACAAAAGAACGATTTTGGCATATGGCAATTTACCCAATGACGACAAGTGGACAGGCGGTGACATATAAATCTCACCTGTTTAAACTGTATTAATGCCTAAAGCTATGTATAATTAAGGGCACAACTGCTTTGACAGTTGATTTTTAAAGAAAATGTTCTATGACACAATATATAGAAATACTGCATTTTAAAATGTTAAATACTATAAAAGTAAAGCAAAAGTTGAATGAAATCAGGTGACATCTAGACACTGTACTCACTGCGTATTTACACTGTCGAGATCTGACGCCGTATTGGAAGCGGCACTGCTCGTCTGCATCATAGGCCTGACCTGGTGCTGTGGTGGGATACACAAACTCCTGCTTTGGGGGGACGTTGTTCAGACAGGAGCCCATGCCTGAGCTAAAGCACACCAAACAGAAGACAAGAAGAAACGTACGATTTAGAATAATTGTCATTGTTTCAATTGTTTATTCACAGACTATATCAGGTTTTATTGAAACACAGGATAAAGATAATTAAATGTAAGCGGATTTGCCTGCTGTCAAGACCCGTCTGTGACTTGGATGTTTCTCTGACCATCAAAAATGTTACACTGACATCCAAGAGCATTTTTCTTTCTCAAACCTGTAATTACCAAATTATTTGTGGTGGTAGAGATATCTGATAGGCTCACTCACTCCAAGAAGCTGGTGATGTAATCCCGGCTACAGGCAGACCAGATGAACGGGTTTGTCTTCATGGTGATGTGGTCAGCCATCAGCTTGGCGGTCTCCTGGCTGCGGGGCCCACAGGCATTCCCCATACCGTCATGGTTCATCCCAAACCTAAAGCCCATGATGATACAGTGACAAGACTTTGAGGCCATGTGGACGGGTAATAATCCCTGCAGCAGCGATGGGGACAGTGGAAAAAAGATCACTGTGGATAACCAAGAGGGATCTAAAGAACACACATATGAAAGATTACAGTCCACAGCTGTCAGAAGAGTTCACTTTTCAGCGACAAAAAGTCTATGACCGGATGTTTCACTCGTACCATCTATGCTCAGAGGTCTGAGTAGAACGTAGTGCCCGGCTGTTTTTTATTGGACATCAAGTCAGGGACTGATTTACACCTTATGATGGCCTTTTAAACTTCAAAGGGGCTCAACTTCTTAACTCACACGGAAATACGTTTGAATAACAACCCTGTCGCCAAATATTCTGACTTTTATTAAACAGAAAACTGCAACTCTGTATAAAATAAGGTCAAGTTGAGAACTGCACACGATTAATCATTTAGGTCAATAGTTGTTTATCTTTTAAAGTAATATAACAAATTTCACATGTGAGGATTTTGTGCTTCACTGTTTTTATGTCAAAGTATTTTTTCCCATGATTTTTCAGATATTCAAATTACTTCATTATATTCTTTCTTGACATATGTTCTTGATTAATAAATTCCAAATGCTTGTTTTACTGTATCAGTTCTGAGCTCAAGGATGTTCGCCACAATGCAGTGAAGGAGGAGAGAAAACCAGCAGAGTCCCCAGACAAGGACTGAACCCCACAAACCCAAATTCCTGTATAGAAAAAGTCTTACCCACAACATTTTTGTTTGTCGTGGTGCTTCTTTAACATGACATGGTGAAGGAATAAATGAATGACACCACATGCGGATAGTCCCACACTGATAGAGGCTAACTTGGTATCTTATTGTTTTCCCTGAACATTTATTGCAGACAGTGATAACTCACAGTAGCTGCGTCTGAGCCTGAAATATAACGTCCTGAAAGCTTTTCATCCCCCAGCAGAATAATTTATGTCTTGTCTTTTCATGTGGGTACTGTTCACCACAAACAGGCCTGCATTCAATTTAATACGACAATGTGATGCCAAAACTATTTCTATGACAATTAAAAACAACTGCTCATTGTGTTCAAGTCAGGAAACAGATTGCATGTACACACAACAATTAACACACACTTCCTAGTCATGTTGACAAGACAGCTTCGCAGTCTGAGAGCTTGAAAACTACCTGTGTTAACCATTAGGAAGGTAGAACCCTGATGGATCCACCATCTGTTCTAATACTTCTTAATGATGTTTGCATACACAAGTCAATGGGACACAGAACATCTCTGAATTCTATGTATACCCAAGCACAGTTAAGCATATAGGCTGATAAAATTACTGGTTTATAAATGATTCAGACCACCTATATCAGGCAAATGAGGTAACAAAGTGTCAGCGTTATCTGGGCGAGCCAGATAATAAAAACAGAAACCTCTCCAGGTGCTGTAGCAGCCCCACATGTAACTAATTCCACTGTCTGTCAAAGAAAATAAACAACTATTAACACATTCTCAATCCCAGCTGTAAAATGACTCATGCTGCATAAACTCTCTCTGAAAATGGGGAGATGTGATCTAAGGACAATCTCTCTGTGGATGGAGCAATTACTTGTACCAGAAACCAGCAAAGTGTTCGAGACACCTCAGGTAACCCAGATCTATTATGTTTCACTCTCAGCTAAAAAAAAAAAAGGGCCGTGGAACAGGTTTCCATTTTTTTCAGCAGGACAGATGTTTGGCAACACGGAGTTATGAGCTTCTAATTCGCAGTCTTGGTGGGCCATAGCTTAATGTGCATGATCTCTGCATGCAACACTGTGGAGTTTAACCCTGTCCTCAGAGTTTTATAATGTAGAAAACAAGACAAATAGTTCTTTGAGACAGCAGACATGTGGATGATGCAGGTGTTCTGAACAAGCATCTGTCTGCATTGGATGTATTTTAATTTCTCGCTCATTAGATGGTCCCAATGGATACACTCATTCAGTTCAAACTAACTGCACTTTGATATCATTTAACAGGATTTTATTGAGCCAGTGAAATAAGATCACATAATAAAATATTTACAAAAGATGAGTATGCGACATACACATTGTTGCACATTGCAATAAATGGAAAAAGATATAACCAAAAAGCTTTTTTACAACATTTTTAAAAACATTTACAAAACATAGACATGTCTGAAAGGTCCAGGAAATTATAACTGAGCCTGTGTTACTCACGTATGTCCAATCTCATGGGCGATAGTAAAGGCTGTTCCAAGGCCGATGTCCTCATTGATACTGCAGCTCCTCTCTGGCTCACACATCCCTCCTACTGGAGCCAGACCTGTAAAAAAAAACACAAACACAGACACAAATATAGTATATGAATAAAAGCCCATTTATGCTGTAGAAAACACATGGACTGAATCTCAGAATCTGAGAGAGTCTGAGATATGATCACAATCAGTATCCTAAAATTTCTGACATGTCTAGTAGCAAGTAAAGCAGCAGTTTAGTATCTTAGTCTGCTTACTCTGGTTTTAGCTAATGTTACATTGTTATTGATAAACTACACCAGCAACACACACAATGCACGTTCCTGTAAATACACAGTCAAACGTAATCTATATCATACTTTCTTGTGCATGAGAGAGTGTGTGTGCTCTTGTATGTCAACTCTGTAAGGATGAGTTTGCATTTTGGGTCTTGAAAAGAGGGCATTTTCTGGAAAGCAGGGACTTTGTAGCCAATTCTCTGGACCTTCTAATGGCTCTTAAAGAAATACAACTAGTTTTTAGAGTTAGAGATACAATAAGGTTTAGGGTAAGGGTTGGGTATAGGTATGTAGTTTTGATCGTCAATTTTAGAAGCAGGGTTGTGTATTTTTATTTTTATTTTATTTTCTTGGTGGGGAGAGATTATTTTTTCCTTTTATTCAGAGAGACAGCGTGAAACTGGGGGTAGACAGAGGTGAGTGACATGCAGCAAATGGTCTTGAGCCAGACTTGCACTCATGACCGCTAAGGGCCTGAGCCCATGTGTTATCGCCTTAACTCAGTGAGTTAAATGGCGGCCCACGATTATGCATTATGTCAGATGGGAAATGGTGATGGGATGGTGAGTGTGTGAATGAATGTTACCTAGGGTTTCACAGGGCTTGTTTTTTTGGATGCAGATGTCGTACCTGCAGATGGGAGGGAAATAAACAAGAGTGCTGATACTCAATACTATACTCAAACTGAAAGAGAAACAACAATATGCAGCATGTAACCAGAATTGACTATGGATACAGACACACTTGATATGAACTCGCAGCCCATTCATGGATGTTGACAGACACACACACACACACGCAATTTATGGATGGACCGCAGACAGCAGTGATAGCAAACTATAGCTGGAACCGAGTGCCATCTGTCCAGACAGCTTCCATCCCCCAATCTCCCAAAGGCACCACTAAACCCACATCTTACAAAAAAATAAAAAAAAGTTAGGACATTTATCTGTTTATATGCCTCCTCTATTTGACAGCTAACCTCCTGCAGCATGAGTTTATAGCACAGTCTGTTAGAAAGAATAGGAAAGTATTTGTAGCTGCTCTGCCTGGCTCCATTGCATTCAGATGACTCTGACCAAACCATGGTTATGTTGTTCGCTGTTGCACATTCCTCAGTCAATAGCATCAGTGTTTTATCTGTTTAATATGCATCCACTACTTTTGTCTCTGTGTGCTTCCAGCAGAATCTGTAACAGAGAGTGCAGTTAAAGAAATGAAGAGACAGCTAAGAGAAAGCATCAGTCTCAGATTCAAGGCTGCTCACTTTCTCTTCATTCTTCATGGGCTGCTTAAAAAAAATTCTGCCATTGTCACTATCTTGCTTCTACATTCTCTGTCCAGGTGCTGAGCTGTGCAGAGAGGCCCCTGCTACTGTCACCCCAGACAGGACAAGATACAGCCCAAATCTCCTGGACTTGGCTTAATGACAGCCTATGAGCAGACGGGCTGGGAATGTACGAATTCAGCTTGGAGGAAACACTGCTTTAACCCTGATATGAACAAAAAGCTGCAGTAGGAGTTTTGTTTTTGGCTCAACAGACTGTGTGCAACAGGCAGTATGCTCTAAATTACCGTTATCTGTGTATGAAGAAAGCTCCAGAACAGAGTTAACGTCCTAATCACTCATTCCTGTGTGACAGGTTTTTCTTTTTGTATGTCTGACCTGGTGATTAGCACAGCGGTGTCATGGTGAGCGATGCCATTGTCTGGTATGGCGTTCCCGTAGCTGCTCCGGTGCTGGATGGTTTTCTGCCACTTACAGAAGCTGTCTAAAGACTTCCCTGCATGGTGGTTGATCTCTAGTGTTGGCTGGTGGAGAGACAAGAGAGGGAAAACAGACTCAAAAACTAATTTTGAAAAACAATTAGGTATTTCAGTCTTCAAACGCAAAACAATCAATTTCATGAATTTACAAAGACACTTCATTCAATAGTATAAGGCTCTTCCAAAATCAGCAAAGAGGATGTTCCAACAATCACATGATGGCTCAACAATGCTATGATAACCCAGCCTCAGTCTTCCTGTATTGCAGTGATTTAAGCTTCTTTTCCACCATAATATGTCTTTCCGTCCGGTGAAAACTATGTATCTCTGCACCTTTGTAGTATTATGAGGGTGCAGAGAGGAGAATGAGAGGAGAGAGTGCGCCGGCCACAGCTGGCAAGAACTCGTAACCCAGGAATGCATGTGGTGACATAACTAGTAATTGTCTCATCCCACAGTTCCTCGTTTCTGGGCCCACTGCTGGCCTCATTTTTCTTTCCAGGGGCAGCTTGCCTTTTTCAGATCTGGAAACCAGCAACAGAACCACTCAAAGAGACTCCTCTCAATCCTGTCCCGACCCCAAACCTCAACGGTCCATGGAGTAAGAATAACAACACTAATACTGCCCACCGCTAATGATCCTAACATTTGCTTCTTTACTTTGTCAGATAACGAACACATCCGAGCGGTAAATTATGGGACTAATTTTGAGGCAGTATATACAGTATGAATCAAAAATGTTCCCTAATAAGACAGCTATAGAGGAAACCTCAAAGCCACACTGTAATGCCCCTGTAATTCAGTATGATTCATCTGTCAGAGCGCAAGGAGGCCGCACCGTCTCACCACATGCTGTTAATGGGAGGCTAATAAGGTCATTTACTAGGTAGTCAGATGGCTCAGTCATCTCCTGAGCTATGCCGGTAAGGTCATGCACTTTTTATGAGCTGAACTCCTGCCTTGTGGTCAGGTGTGGCTTCTCACTCTGTGTCCTTTCTGACCTCCAGTCACTCACTTACATCATATAACAAGAGTCTGCAGATATGCTCTGTGAGACTGTCCTTAGGCAAGGTGGGGGTTTGTGCTAAATGCTCAATGTGAAAAACACGTATAATATCCCCCATGCTCTCCTTCCTATATAGCATGTTACCATACTATCACTAATGTTGTGCATATATGTAATCCTAAATTATTTTTTGGGAGAAATTAAATGTTTGACCTATTGACCTATGGTCCGAGATGAAGAGTCATGATTTTTTACTGAGGAAAATATGAATGTGTGTTCCACATTTTATGGCACCACTGCTAGTGTGGCCACAAAATATTGGTCAATGACATGACCAGACTTTGAGGAATCTTGTAAATATAGAGTCTGATGGTGTTCTCTAGTACCTTAAACACATTTAGGTTTCTGCATCCCCTCTTGTGAAGCAGATTTAGACGCTCATGTAAAACACATCAGCGTCTAAATCTATCTTTGATATTTACTACACCCTGGACGTGCGTCATAGCAATGTTCAGAGAGGTCACTGTTCACCGCTAAAACCAGCAGGACGTTCACAAAGCAGCTCTGTCTGACAGGTACAAAACTCCCCTCATTTCTCGACTTTTCCGCCTTTCCTCAATCATCTCTCTCTTTCTTGCTTCCTTACATCCTCTCATTCCTGTCATTACAGCTGCCATTCACAGGACCCACTTACACACTCAAGAGTCCGCCGGGAGTGGTGAGGAAAAATACACTTAAGCCAATAATTTGACACAAATAACAAGCTCACAGACGCTGGTCACGGAAGTGTTTGATGGAGTCTGGACAGAGAGGTAATGAGGACAAGCACAGAGAGACATAGAGAGAGCGGAGGAGGGTTGTACGGCTTGTTACAGTCGCTGACAACATTGATTTACCTGGTCTTCCATGAGCAGGATGAGCCGTGTCACCACAATGTTGACTGCATTCCCCAGGCTAGAATCCTGGAACAGTTTGGCAACCTGACCTCCAGGGAAACAAGAAAAGACCAGTCTTAAAAACGGCTGATACACCAGTTGAGCACATTACAGTAGAGCTGAGACAACAGTGGAGATAGAAACATGAGGCAAAAACGGAAAAGAAAGGCCAATTCTAGAAAATGGATGAAAAATTGGAAAACTGGGGAATTCACAGCACAATGTAACCACCATGTATAACAACACCCTAAGCATCGACCTTCCAATCATCTGGTTAAATTCGTGCAGCGATGGCGACCTGTTCAATGGTAGGGGCAAGAGGGCTTTCTTGTGTTGTGCATCTACCTTAAGCTATAATCAAACACTCTACAAAGAAGACAAGTATGAGAGTACAGTGATGATCAGAGTTTAAAGAACCAACAGTGACAAACCAGAGCTGAAACCACTCTTAGCCCTAAAGCTGCACTCAGACACTTGTCATTACTGGTGTCTGGTGTAATTTGCTCCATTTTGCTTCACACCGCTGAGGAGACACTATTAGTTTGTGTGATTTTGCAACAGTCCGGATGCAACCTGCTTTGTCTGCTGACCAACCCTTCATTAAACACATTCCTAACACGTGTGTGTATGGTTTTAAAGTGATTAACTGTGTGTGAAGAGATGCCCATTGACAGAAATACTGTAGACCATGACATACAACGCAAGCTTGTCTGACTAAAACATGTGGCCTCCCTGGGGAAAAATAGGGCAAAGTCAACACAATTGTATTTCTTTCTTTTTATAAACATTATCCATGCAACTAAATAGGCTTACATCTTATTTATTTCAATTTTATGTGTTTCTTTGGCGCTTACATGTATTAACAAGTTTATGTCTGAGTAATCCTTGGCCTTGGAGGAGCACTAAAACTTATTTCTGTCACAGAAGACATTTCTGTTCTTTCCAACTTTTCTTTAATCTCATAAAATGTTGACTCCAAGCTGTTTCTTTGTTTTGTATGATGCCAAGTAACCAAACCACCACTGGCTGATGGATTGCTGCTGAAATCTTACAATAGCTGAACTATATAAAATCAAAACATGTTGACCACATCTTCTCAGTTTGGTTCCGCTAGAGTGTGAAACTTGGCATGAAAAGGAGGAGAAAGAATTTCCCTCTTGTATTCATTAAGAATAACTCTGGGAAAGTGACTTTTTAATGCTTTGTGCACCTAAATCTTTTGTGTTGTGACACTTACAATATTCATGACAGCCAGGATGTACTGCTCGATGTCCCTGCGACCATGGTAACCCACCATCATCTTGTCAGCTACCACCAGTGTTTCAACGTAGCGCTCCCGGCTGACTGAGCGTTTCAGAGGCAGCTGTCCACGACCCACATGATGAGGAGGTGTCTTCAGAGTCCGCTGCCACCATGACGCACCTTTCATTGGCTTCTCATCTAAGGTAAATCACATTGAAAGCATATAGAAGAGCGCCACGTAAGCTCAGCAGCAGTTCAGCCAGAATGATGTCTGAACACACTTCACATGACTGTAGAGCAGAATTAAAGCACAGCATTACAAAATAGTTTTTTTTAACTTTTATTTGTCAAAAGATGGTTTTCTGAACATACTTTTGCTTTTTCAGCAACGCCCTGTAACAACAGACACGGTCACGCCCAATCACAACTGGGAACTCAAACACAACCACAATCTTCTGCTGCTGGCTGGTTTTCAAATCAGCCCGGAGCTGTTTACTGCTCCAGTCTGGACCTTACTGCTGCCACTAAAAGGACTCTCTTCTCACCAATGACTCCACAGGATTGGCCCTTGTACTGATGACGAAGCGATGACCGCTTGTAAACCACATGGGGGCGCCCCTCTGCTCTCTCCCCCTTCTCCGTCCTGGTTTGGTTATCTGGTGAGACAAGGGGTTCAATCAGGTACTCCTCTCCCCCTGCAACAATCACCCCCTGCTGCAGAGAGACAGATTTGAAGAACAGAATAGAATAGAATAACAATTGCCATCATGACACAAATATCATAAACTTTACAGTGCAAGTGTCAACCAAATCTGTACTTAATATCCCAGTTACATCCACTGCCAAAAGAGCATTATTAAACACGGTCACAAAGTTAATACACATCAATCCATTGAGGAAAAGCCTGAAGCTGATTTTCACTCGTCTATTCTCAATATATACCTTTAAATATTAATAACTTACACATCTAATAATGCGATACTAGTACAGTTGCTTAACCCCTTACCATCCAGTTTACTTTAACTAAAGTAGCTTTAAGGTTGTTTACATCTACAGAAATCTTCACTCCCAGGGTTCCATGTTTTTATGGCAGCATGATTCTATTATCTAAAATATTCTACACATCTTCTTCACCATTCCCCCAAAATTTAGTCAAGCAGAGTTGGTATGTTTGGAAACTTTTTGATCATTATTAGGGTTTAAACACTTGGCTGAATAGCATGACTTTGTATTGACCACTGAGTGAAGTTGTTAATAACTAGTAATGTGTTTTTTGTTTAGTTTTTTTACCGCTCATTAAATAATATCACTTACAAACATGTAATAATAACACAACACATCATTTAAAACACCTATTCAATAATCATAATCAAAATATAGAAAAGTATATCCATAGATGGCAAGACGCTGTCAAAAATTCCTTAAAAGGCTAGTAAATAGTGGAGTTTAAGTTCAGTTTCTTGTGCCAAACTAATATTTCCTGAGTCAAGAATGCACTTGACTAAATCAGTTTAAAAAAAATCATTCAGTATTTTTCATTGTCATTTACAAAAACAGGGTTTCTGACTACTACTACAATATTATCAGCTACAAGATCCTTGTTAAGTGATGAGAATTTAAACTTCTCTGTGTAAACACAAACATACATGTACAATAATATGTCACATGACATTATTATTCAGTGCGAGTGAAAGTCTATGCTCATGTCAGAGTATCCAACAGCTGTTAAGTGACATAATGACCTTCATATTTTATACGTGTTAGACATACAACTTGATCATCATATCTCTCTGTGTTCAGACTGTTGCTTTACAGACAGGGTCCTCTGTGGGGAACTGGACCCATCTGAGAAGAGGATCAGGACCCCATAGAACAAACACGCGTGAGAGCATGAAAGAGTGAATGAGAGCGAGAAAAATGAGAGAGTGAGACAGAGAGCGATACACTAACACTTCCTTTGATTCTGCTCATATGTGTTGGCCCCAGTCGGAGCGAGTGTCTCCCCTCGACTCGCTGCGGCAGCTTTCAAAGTGCTTTTAATCCCATAATAAAGTTAGTGATGCTCCTCTGGACACACAGCCCGCTCGCTGGTGAATGTGCTCATGCTGGTCTGACTAACAGTAATTACGTGTGCGGCTTATTAACGCTTTGTGAACACATCTAATCCTCAGCTGTGTATACAACTGTTATTGTGGGGCCTGCTGTTTGTAGTGAGAGGATACACAGATACACGGTGCTATGAATACAGCAAAAAGCTTTCAGCCAACAAAATGATGCATCACAATTCAGAAGATCCAGTCAAGCGCTTCAGATGAGAACTAACTTTGAAGCGACAACAAACAGATGCCAGGTCTCTGTTGTGATGAGCTGAGATGACTTCATGAGAAAGATAAATGAAATGGAACTGATGCTTTTCTAAGGACTACACATGTCTACTTTGGAAAGCAGAGACCACAGCTTGACTTAACAATATCCTACATTTTCCAGAATGCCTTTTAACAGCCCAAAGACAGCATGCCAGAACCTGATGCACTGTAAGTAATAGGTAGAGGTTGAGATTCTCAAACTTCAAAGTGCTTGTTAGATTGTCTAACAACGTCCAAAACACAACAGAAACTTGTCGGAATTAGAGGGACAACTTCTGACGATTTTCTTTTAAAGATTACTTTTGGCATTGTGCCTTTATTTGGATGGTGCAGTGGAGAATGTGGGACAGAGAGCAGGGGAATGACGGGCAGCAAGAGTCAGGCTGTGTGGGAGTTGAACCAGGGACACAACTGTTAAGGACATTTGAGTTTAGATGCCATGTGCTCTAACCACTTAGCCATCAGGTCGCCCCTATTTCTAACTATTTTTATAGCTCTCTGAAACCCACTTTATGTGGCGATTCACCAGGTGTTTGGAGGTGAGAAAGCAGGCAGAGTGTGGCAGGATTCTTCATAAAACTTCCAACACTTTCCGTGTGTACAGCCGGGCGCTACACAATCAGGTGTGCAGTATTATCATCAGTCATTTTAACGACCAGGTTCTGACTTGTAAACAGTGTTCACATCAACATCCAAAGCATAACTAAGATTGGGAAAACGTATTCCTTTTGAAGCTCAGACTTGGCATAAACAAACTTGGATGGCTAATGACAGCCAAAGTCAGTCATTCTACTTAATTAAAACTAAATTTAAAATGATCATTTACACATTTAATTGATAAAGCATTATCTTTAACCTTGATGCAACTAACTCCTCATCCACATATCATGATGTCAATATGGCATAAACCATTAAAAGGGAAATGGTGATAATACTGTATTTCTTTTACAATTACTGTATCCCCAAAACAACTGTTAAATGCTTATGCAAGGTTATAAGTCGACAGTCGCATCACTGGGTATTTTTCACAACACTCTCTGCTACACTACAACATCTGCAGGAATGGAAATCTATAGAAAATGAGGCAAAATTCCTCTTTCGCAAAGAATTCGTCCTTTGAGATAAGGTTTAAAAGGACCTGACCAAAAGACCACACTGGTGAGTTTGACGAAAGATTAAAGCTGACACGAGGATTCAAGGTCTGTTAAAATTTAATGCTTTGATGTTGGAATCAAGCGTTTCTGATCCCTTATTTGCTGAGCCAACGCTGCTGCTGGTGCTGACCTCACTCAGTGTATTAGCTGTGGATTAGGCTGGGAAGTTTCAGTCTTACCAGGCCGTTACAGTTGCTTAGGGCCACTTTGCTGGAGTGCGGTTGGTCTTGGAGATGTCCTACGTAGTGGCAATGGGGAGAGTAAGGGTGACTCCAGGCTAATCGACCCCTCTTCCAGTACTCTACCCTGAACTGCCGGGACAACAGGCCTCCCTGCAGTGTCAGGTTTAGCAGGAAGTTGTTTCGTGATGTGGACAGCTGGTAGAAGAGCTAAAAAACAGCAAAAGATATATATATATAAGTGTATAATATATAAATGTTTTCAGCTTGTTTAAAGATGTGTGTGCCTAAGAGACAAAAGAGTTAAATTATTTGAAAAAGCTTAATACAGAGTCAGGCAGCTTGTCTTCAGTGCTGCGTCTTCTTCTTTGGTGGTGCTGAGTTGTTTCTGTGTCCAGCATCTCGCCATTAGGTCCTACACGGACTGGGATAGCAATCTCATACTGGCCCAGACTGGACAGGAAAGCAGCTAGAGAGAGAAACATAAAGACGGTGTTAAATCAACACCAGAGTTTAACTGAATGAAGCCAAAATTCTGCCTAATCTAAGTGACTGTAATTAAAAGCGGTTGAGGATTTGGGAGTTGCTTATTTTGAAATACGCTATAGGCATTTTTATTGAGAGACTAACCCAGTTGGCAAAGACAAACTTGCAGACTTGGCTCATTGCTGACAAGGCCCCTCCAATCCAAGTAACCCCTCCTTCATGAGGCCAAAGGGATGTTGCCATGGTTACCGTGAAACTGTATACTTCCTGTCTGTCCCAGTCTGTGCCGGGGCCCTGGTGGAGATTTATTGTCCAAACACACACACAGCTCCAAACAGCCAACGTCAGCTAACTAACAGCGAAAGGTCACCGGCGAATGAGTCCAGTTTTCATCAAACCTTTGGTCTCGGTTGGTGGAGAAGCAGCCCCTTCCCACACAGAGTAAATACCCAGAGATCAGAGTTCCCTGGTACAGACTTGGAAAGCTCTGTACCGGGAAAAAGCTCTCTGTCGGCAGCAGATAGCTGGGGCTTGAATAAACAGCAAGCACAATTAGAAATGTTGCCTTCACACGGACCTCTTATATACTTATACTGCATTTTTAACATGGGAAGACTGGTACAAAATAAGCTGGTCATTCAAGTGGTTAAAGTAAAAAAAACTAAAATGGATGGAATCTTGCAAAAAAAATGGTGATTGAGTCAGCATTTGTCTGCATTTTAATTTCATGTTTAATCTCCTTACATCTTCATGTTGCCAAAAGATACAGTACTTTCAGGAAGGAAATGTGATACAAGCACCAAACTTGGCACAAATACTTCTTGGGGGTTAAATTTTTGAAAAAATACGCTGGCCACCTGAAATTCAAGACGGCTCCCATTTTTTTCAAGATGGCCGCCATAATCAATACCAAAATATTACTTTTCGCAATAAATATGCACAGACTTGCCCAATATGGATGACTCTGGTACCGAATCATACATTTTAGACCATGTAGAATCTGGTTTTTGGACTTCTGAATCACTAAGAAGCTTATTTTTACCTTATTTGGGACTTGGGATCAAAATTACAGAACTGTGGTTAACCTACATAATGCTATATAGTGCAGTAGGTCTTAGAGTTAGGGTTAAATAGAAATACATGTTGTAGATGTACATGTATCACTCCTAATAAAATTTAGTTTCATATCATTGCAGATGCCGTATTCCCTGTTAATCTTTCACTGTTTTGGGCTAGAAATGGTAGAAAGAAGCTCCAAAGAGATCTTAGAGATGTATTTTTGGATTCCTCATACTTGAGAACCTACTTTTTAACACCAAGATCAACTAAATCAGTTACTATAGTGAGAATCTTTGGTAAAATAGACAATTTATCTAATTTAAATCTTGAATTTCAGGTGGCCAGTGTATTTTTTCAAAAACGTAACCCCTAAGGAGTATTTGTGCCAAGTTTGATGCTTGTATCACATTTTGAAAGATAGTTTCACTTATCTGCTGTACTTATTGGGAAAAACACAATTGAATGACTGCAGTTTCAAAGTAGAAAAATATTCAATACTTTTAATTAAATTTGACTAAAGGCACTGGTTTTGACCCTTTTTCAGCCCTGTTATTTGTCTGTCAGACATATATTCTCTTGTCATCTTAGAAGCTGCCATTTCCTCTCTGTTACCACCTTTCCTCATCACCACCCCTTCTCCCATTAGCTGCCCTTTAGCCATTTTTCTCTGCAAAATCTTAAATTATGCTGTTCAAACCATCTAAATCCATTTTGTCTTATCGCCCATCTCGTTTTTAGACCCTTGCCTGCCTTCTTAGGCTAAAATCTTGTTCTGATCCAACAGGTTTGTAAACTTTCAATTTAGCTTACCTGCTCTGCCTGTGAGTCGTGTGTTTGTGTCCCCTGTTGTGTCACTGAGCTATTACAGTTAGCGAACTGGTTAAAAAAAATTAATGTAAAAATTCACCTGTACACAGCTTTGGAAATAATTAATTTGTTTTCTTTACAAAGTCCACACGACAGGCCTTCATCATTGTTTGAATGTTATCATAGTGGGTAAATAATTACAGCATCTTCTGAAAGACATGAAAAAGTCTTAAAAAAAAGTACTACATGCATAAAACGATGGAGCCTATCCCAGCCGACTCATGCGAAGGCAGGGGACACCCTGGACAGGTTGCCAGTCTATCACAGAGCTACACAGAGAGACAGACAACCAAGCACACTCACATTCACACCTATGGACAATTTAGAATAAACAATTAACCTCAGCATGTTTATGGACTGTGGGAGGAAGCTGGAGAACCCGGTGAAAACCCACGCTGCACAGGGAGAACATGCAAACTCCACACAGAAAGATCCCAGGCGTCCTAACTGGGACGCGAACCAGGGATCTTCTAGCTGAGAGGCGACGGTGCTAACAACCAAGCCACCATGCATCCCCTGATCAGTCTATAATATTAATAATCAGTTATTATCAATCCATTCTTATTCTTTAGTTTTGGACAAAAATATCTATAGGCTGAACGTCTGAACT
>OMNN01100295.1:9458-23300 GCA_900302755.1 Chromis chromis | reverse complement strand
GCTCTTTCTTTTGTTCTGGATCAAGAAACAAGGGGCAAAACTTCCATTTTGGGGCATAACTGTGTATTACACCAATCAGCCACAACATTATGACCACTGACAGGTGAAGTGAATAACATTGATCATATTGGTACTATGTGGTGTTCTGCTGGAAAACCTTGGATTTTAACATCCGTGTTGATGAGACTTAGACACCCAAATAAACATTGTCCCAGAACAAGCACACTCCCTCATGCAAATCCCAAATGTCACTGGCCTACCCCCACAGGAAAATGCACCCCACCACATGGCAAAACCACCAAACAATCAGGAAGGAGGAACTTGACAATGGCCCAAGATGTTGATCTGACCTCCAAACTTCCTAGACCCCATTCTGATCAAGCATCAACAGGATGCAGTGGAACAAGTTTGATTGACAGAGGCCCCACTGCACAAGCCAGAGTACCCAAAGGATCCACTGCCAACGTCCTGATGCCAGACCCCATAGGACACCCTGAGAGGTCCTCTTGTCCATGCCCAATGGTTCAGAGCATTTTTGACCACATAAGGGGGACCAATACAAAATTTGGTCATAATGTTATGTCTGATCGGTGTAGTAATGTCATGAATTGCAAAAAAATAAAAAATAATCTACATTTACATTTTTGAGTGCCCACAGTTGTAAACTCTACATACTAGCCTGTAATTCAACCCAGTTCCCCTAAAAAGTATTTTGTCACAGCTGAGTTTCTAATGGCTTGTCGCTTGCGCCAAAGAGCACAAACTTTTTTTTTTGTCATTCACAAAATGTGGTTAGTTTTATTTTTGGCATTTTCTTCTTTTATGTAGGCATGTCAAGTTATTTTATTGAAACATCCTGATTTTAAATTCAGATTTGGTTGATTTTTTCCCCAACAGAGCTGCACATCACACATCATCAGTTCAAGTTTTGAGACCTGAAAATCTGATGCATAATCAAATTTTAAAACAATTTTGTCAGATTGTCAAGCATTCATTGTTAGATTTAACTTCTTTAGAGTTCCCTTGAAAGGAAAATTAGTGACCCAGTTCCAGTCTAATTGGCTGCATTTTGCACTCTCCAGGTTAAACTAATCAAATCCACACTGACTGATGTGCAGCTGTTTGGATGGGAAATCACATTGTGGCACAGTGATTCTGCGAATGTGTTGGAAATGTCACTACATGTCAGGAATACATTAGACAAGTTATGGAATTATTTTTTTGCAAAGGTCTTTGTGGATCCTGCTTGTTGTTATCCTGTCAGTGAGCAACATGCACACAACAACTGCAGCCTCACCTTCATCATCATCATCATCATCATCTGTATTTCAATATCTTTGATTTTAGGGAGACAAAAAAATGCGTAGCTCTATTTCTTCTCCATTGCTCTGCTCAGGATTTGGTGCAGTTTCTAGAGCTGTTGTGTCCTCAGGCTGCTCCAAAGTGAAGCGTCCCAAACACACACACACATGCATACAGTACAGCACACACACACACACACACACACAGAGCCACCCATACACAAGCGCACATCATTCCTCGAGTTTTTTTAGGTTGTCGGCTGCTGTGAGGCCGCTCTTCATCATTAATTAGTCATTTAATTAGAAAACTTCAAAGTGAAAACATCCTCTGCTGGTGGGCGGACTACGGTGGTGTGTGTCAGTGTGCGCGCGTGTGTTTGCATGCGGCATTGTGACGCAGGATAATGTCAATAGTGTTATAAAAGTGTGTGATTATGTTGTTGGAAGCATTTTTTTTTTCTTTGATTCAAAAAACAAAAGCATATTTTATGGTAAAAAAATTCTTTAGTATTGTCAGATCTTTAATATTTTGCCATAAACTCAACTTTATTTGAAGCTTGGATGCAGCAGATAATAATCCCATCAGTGAATGTCACTCTTTATGTAACTCTCAAAGTACTTCATAGCTTAAGGTACTAAATGAATTCGGCCTGTCTTTTTTTTTTTTTTTAAGCTTTTTAAAGAACAAATGTATTCCTTTACTGGTGCTTGAAGACATAAATCATCTCTGCCAAAGAGAAAAAAAAGAAGAAAAACATTCAGTCTAACAAAGACACAAGTGAACCGGTCAACTGAAACCAAACGCCGTCAAAGGCTGAGATCAAACCCTCATGTGCGGCCTCAGACGAATGTATCATTGCAGAATACCAAATGTGTTTCCACTGGCTGCGGACCTGCTGGCATCAATTCAACCGATGCTCTCCTGATCTTTCTTCCTTTCTCCCTTCTTCGTCTCCCCCCCCACAGCCCGACGAGCTGGAGGGCGTCCACACACACACCTTCAAGCTGAAGCCATTCAAGAAGGCCAAGAGTTGTGATATATGCAAGCAAGCCATCACCAAGGAGGGCCTCATCTGCAAAGGTGAGTGTCTGGGGTGTTGGGTGTGAGCAGACGGGACATTAGACGGCACAACTGACAAAATGGTCCACTGATTCCTGCTCAGGGGAGGTTTATTCCAGCATGCTGTGGGGTAAAAGTCATTGAAAGTGGCGTTCTTAGCCATACTGACCCATCCATCCAGCATTAGCTATACCTGCTTTTTCCTGTAGAGGGTCGCGGGGAGCTGGAACCTCTCCTGAGAGGTTCACCTACAGCCAATTAAGAATATCCCACCATGTATGGAAACTTGTATGAAAACCCATGCAACTGAGAACATACAAACTCCACACAGAAAGGTCCAGACCCCTGCACCAACATGCTGCACCCATGCAGACCAACTAACCAAATCTTAAACATGCATTAGACTCTTATGAACTATTTTTAAAAACATTAGATTGTGACTCCAAGACCTAGATCAATATAATTTCAATTCTATTTGACATTTTGATCTGAAATCATAAATATTTTGAATCTCTTTATGTAAAAACTTTATTTGAAGGTGCAATATTTTGGTTATATAATAACGTCAGGCACACAGACTGATAATGTAATACTATTATGTGTGCAATATTTCCACATGAAGTCATTTGTCACATTTCCTGTAACATAAAGCTTCAAATTACAAATAGTGCAGTAAATCAAAAGATAATCAGTTTACAATCATCGAAAATATTTAAAATATAACAAGACATATAATGGAGACTAGATTATAGCATCTATCTGAACCACACGTTTCTTTTATTTCAGATTTTATATGTATTTTCCATCTGTTTTTGTCTAAGTCTGCACCCGTCTCCCATCTTTTCTGTTTGTACTGTATTGTGCATGTGTCTGTGGTCAAAGCTTCGGTTTCCCTCCCTCTTGCCTTTCAGCCCCTGCCTTCTCCACAATCCAGTCACATGTTCCCCATTCTAATTTTAGAAGAACTAAAGGTTTTATTGTCACTCCAAGAAAAGTCCAGGGGAAATTAATGTTAGAGGACTCCCGGGCTGCCTCACTTTTTTCTTTTTTTTTCATCTCTCTTTCATTTCTTCCAGTCTCTCTCCATCTCTCTCTTTGCACACTTCCTCCCGCTCTCCTTTTTCTCACTTTTTTTCCTTTTTGAACCGCAGTACAAACACGGCGTCTTTAGCAGAGGCTGAGATGACAAACACAGAGAAGCCCAGCAGTAGGAGAGCTGGTTTGTAAAGGGCTTTGGCTGAGGATTTGGTGTTAAAATTAGCATGGCTGCCGCTGCTGCTGCATTAGCCTAGATAAGAGGGAAAAGAGGGAAAGGGGGATGAGGGGGGGAGTGGGGGGGAGCAGAGCCAGGCAGAAGGGAGAAAAATTGGGGTATGGAGGGGATTGGGAGATAGACATGGAAAAACAAAGGGAGGAGAGAGCAACGGGGAGCATTACTTTCCCTTTCATCCTCCTTTTGTTTATTAATCCTCTATGTTAAAATACAGTAGAGAACAACCTCAAATCCATCCAAAAACTACTTGCATCGACTCGGCAGAAATGTGGTTTTATTCTAGCCTTGAGTGTTCTATATGTCCACAAGCAAAACACCTGGATGTATATCTAAGCATCCTTGCTTAGAAACCAGGAAGTGTTGCTAAGGGCCCCATGAAAAGGCTACATTGCTCAGAGGGGCTTGTGGCCAAGAGATAAGATGTGACAATAAGACATGGTGTGCTGTGCGCTCCTCAAGATGTCAAACTTTATTTGTGTCGCACCTCTCAATGCAGGTTAGCGCGGCTGCAATTGCAAAGCGCTTCAGAGGTGACTGACAAGTTGATGAGCAGCAGTTTGAGCCTAATGCACACAGAATGAAGGAGTGAAAATAAAAGCAGTAAACAAGACTTGCCAGGGTTTTAGAAATGTCAAATGTATGCATGTGTGTCTCCCCTACTGGTATGCTTTTCATGGCTGTTTTCTGAGATGATCAGTGTGAGGGTATACTTGTGCCTCCAGTGGATAAGTAGGTCTCATTACCAGTGTATAGAACCACATGATGAAAATGATTCCCTCTGCTCCCGACATGCATCAGCTAATGTATTTATTTAAAACATGTTTGTCTACAGGACGAGCATCAGTTACATGAATAATTAAAGCTGCAAGCAGCGTTGAACGGACCCTTGCGCACCCACGCATGTCGGGACGTGGGGCATGTCGAGGTGTGGTAGAAATGTCAAGGTGTTGGGCCGCCGTGTAGCTCGCTGAGTTAAGGCCTTACCACGTGGTCGCAGGTCGCCAGCAGCGGTCATGAGTTCGAGTCCAGCTCAAGACCCTTTGCTGCATGTCACTCTCCTCTATACCCCCTGTCATCCTGTCTGTCTCTGTCAATAAAATGGGAAAAACTCCCCCCAAAAAATACTTAAAAAAAAAAAAAAGAGATGTCAAGGTGTTAAGACTTAGCTGACCAGTTTCAAGGATTATATCACAAAGTTTCTTGCAACGGTATGTGCAAATATAATGCCTATAACTTCTTGTTACCAATAGGTGGCTCTATGACTATGACTCAATTTTGGAACGTTGATGTCTTCAGAGCCAGACTCTTGTCCAGCATATGACATTTGGGCCAGATTGGATCATGTGCAGCTGAGATATAAACACTTCAGTTGTTATGGCGAGACATTGAAATTCAACATGCCGCCATAGACACGCTGTTTGACAAAAGCTCACAATTTTCATCATGAGTCATCATCAATGTCTTAAGGCTTACGTCACTACATTTGAGGTGAATATGGTCAACTGGCTAATAATAACACATCAAAGTGTGAAACATGTCATTTCCTGTTTCCATCAGGTGGCGCTATGACTGTGAATGGATATTGGCATATGGATGTCATCAGGGCAGGACTCTGATCAAACATGTAAAGTTTGAGGCAGGAGATTTTGATTACTTTTCATCATCAAGGCCTGTTGTTTATACTGCCCAAATTTGAGGTGTCTTGGAGTTACCCCCTATGAGGAGTTTGCTCTTGAAAATTATCAAAAATGACCAAAAATCTCACAGTTAATGGAAAATGGCAGACTTCCTATTGGGTTTAGGGTATGGCTGCCATTGCCACAGGGGGCGCTATGGATCCATTTTGCCACACACATGCGCAAGTCCCATAAAATATCAAATTTTTCGCCACTTCTCTTGTGTGTGCAAATTTTCATGAGGTTTTGAGCATGTTTAGGCCCTCAAAAATGCGTTTCTTTTGGGCGAAAAATAAATTCCTTACATTCTAATAGGGTCAGTGCTCGGGCCCTAATAACAGTTCCACATACAGTATAATCAAATCTAAACCAAAAGACAAACTAAGCAAAAAACGTCTTTTAACTACAGTCAAGAAAAAAAAAACTCCGACAGAACCAGGCTCAGGGAAGGCGGCCATCTGCCTCGACCGGTTGGGGTGAGAGTGGGGATGAGTGGGGTGGGAGGATAATAGAAGGGGTTGGGGTGGGGACAGGAGGATATCAGATTGGTAACAGACAAACAATACAAACAACAAAAGCAACTTGCTTGTATTTTCTATTAATATCAGGTGCTATTTTGCAGAAATATCAAATTACTTTGAATAGAAGTTGGGCTTTGTTACTTTCGACTCTATCAGCTAGGATGAAAATAACATATGGGTGGGTCAAAAGTAGCACTATGGCATGAACTTGAATTAATTTTTATATTCTTGTTCTAATTAAAAATGTCTAACAGTGTTGTGCACAAAACTAAAGAAATGTTAAATGTCATTTTTAGAACAAAAGTCCTAACTTTATTGATTAATAATGCACATTTGAATTCTTTGTTGTTTTTTTACCCAGACCTATGTTGATTTATTCATTCAACACATTGCCTGTCCTTAAATTCCTGATTTAAATCATATTGAATGCTCTACAATTCAACATAATTTACTTTAAGATGAGGTCAGTCAATCTGATGCTGACATTTTCTGCTTGAGATGTGAAAAAATAGGATCAACCACAGTCGAACCTCTGCAGATGATCCAGAATGCAGCAGCACGTCTGGTTTTCAACCAGCCAAAAACGGCACACGTCACCCCGCTGTTCAGATCGCTTCACTGGCTTCCAGTTGATGCCCGCATAAAATTCAAAACTCTGACACTTGCCTGCAAGACTACATCGAAAACAGCTCCCTCCTACCTGAACTTTCTCATCCAGGTCTATGCTCCCTCCTGGTCACTATACGCTCGGCCAACAAAAGGCACCTGATACAACCACCACAACAGGGCCCAAGGTCGATAGCTAGACTCTTCTCCTCTGTGGTTCCCTGGTGGTGGAATAAGTTACCAAACTCTGTTCAATTTGCAGTCCCTCTCAGTCTTTATGGAAAGACTGAAGACCCAGCTCTTCACTGAACACCTTTGCACTTGACAGACTGCAAAAAAAAGTCCTATTACCTCCCGCACTGCCTGTAGGCACCAAGGTCCTATCACACTTGAATTTGTTTTATGGCACTTATCCAGGTTGTCTTCTCCTGACTAGATCCTTGCTTGTGTTGCATCTACTCTCAGATGTACGTCACTTTGGATAAAAGCTAAATGAAATTGCAGAATTGTAGAACCAGATATCTTATTGTTGTTTTCACCCTGAATCATGGCTCATGCTCCTCATAGAACATGATTTACAAATGTTTAAATGCAAAGTGTTCCGTGCTATATGTGCTGATGCAGTTATGTATATCAGACTTGTATGGGCTTGCTGTATTAAATCCCTTTCCAGTCAGTGATTTATCCATTAAAAACTCATCTCTGTGTGTCAAAGTTATACATTTAGAAGCTTTTTCCATTCAAAATATATCATTCCGACCATAAAAAATGGTTTAGATGCAACTCTACATCATTGCTTCCTTTAGAATTTAGCATCTGCCTCTTTCACCCACCTGGTTCGCTGCAGGTTTAGCACACCAGCTCACCAATGACTCTGCTCAAACTACTCGGGAACTGTTTCTGGTAAAGAATAATGATACGAAAATCTCTACCCTGCAAGATGACGGGATTGGTTGCTTTAGTTTTGGTTTGGGAGCCTGAATCTTTTGAGATGGTCATCAGAACTGCAGTTTTATGGTGGAACAAACAAACAAAAACAATTATTTAACAAAATAATCTTAAATCAAAGTTTAGTTTTTGTTTGTCATCCCCTGACCTATGTATGGAACTTCAGTCATGTGACAAAACTTTGCAACTCCTGTCTCTCTGCAAAGATCTTCTTACATGGTGTGATGACAAGTGAAGAAACTCCATCCACTGACTGGTTGAAAGCTAGCAATTGGACCTTGAGTTAAGATTGGAACTATTTACAAAGTCAAGAAGGAGCTTTGAAGCTCAAATACCGTGTGTCTGAGAGGTTGAACCTGCTGAAAGTTACCAATACTTTAAAGGTATTTCAGCCCTCAAATAGGATTTAGCAGTCATTAGCTGTCATTCATGGAAGGGGATAAGATATCCACCCCTACCAGTTATCTGAGCACTTTTACAATAGTTTCACACTGCCACTCTGATTGGTCAGATAAACATTCACTTAACACTTACCATCTCCAAATAATTACCAATCAGCACTTTACACACACAATTACCAAGTAATCCATTTATCACCATCGCACAGGCTTACCTTAATTAAGAAAATAATGTTTTTTCAAGCAGCCTGCTTCTCCTGAAGACCACCCAGTCTTTTTTTTTTCTTAGCTCCTTCTTCCTTCACTGCCTTCTTGTTCATTTGTTCTGCTCACACACCCGAAGCACATTTACACACCACCTGGGGACCACCTAGGTTGACAGCGAGACGGCAGGTGTGAAGAGTCAAAGGTCGTACCTGCTCAGACATCAACACATGGCCGTTTCGTGGCTGCAGGTTAACATCGTCCCCCTCTGTCTGTGTTTCTCATAAAGGCAGAAATACTACATAACTCATCAAATTCAGACTTTAACCACTTTTAGAAAGCATCTGGTCCAAGTTTTGGCTTATTTTGCCAGCTTTATATCATAATTATGTAAAGGTTTTGCAGTTTTAACACCTTTATCAGAAGGTTTTAAGCATGTACTGAAATACATTACATACAAATGAATGGATGGATACTTGCTATATGTGGCCACTTGGGGGCAGCACCACTGCACGTTAGCACCAGGACTGCAGCTGATGCAGTTTCCTTTTCAGTGCATTCAGCAAATTAACCAATGTTTCTTCTTTTATTTCAGCGTGCCGGTTGTCCTGCCATAAGAAATGTGAAGTAAAGGTGAGGAACATCTTCTTCTTCTTCTTATGCATTAAAGTTGCACCCGTATTCATGCATGCACACACATACTCTACACGTGCAGAGCTATACATACACATTTCTACTTCATCTATATACAGCACAGGATTTTTTAGTCTTTCTGTTGCTATCGAAATCAAATGACGCAGCAACGCTATTGGTTAGAGCTTTACTATAGTTTATTACAATTCATATGATGTTTAGCTGTGTTTACACCGTGAGAAAGAATGCAGCATGTCACATCCTGCAAAGATCACACAGATTTGTTCGGCAAAAATGCTGACCCTGACTCAACTTTTGTGGCACTGCGATGTAAACTCATCCGAAGCGCTGCACTGGCCAGTAAAATTCATGCAAGTACACATCATCCCAAGTTTCCAGAGTTGTAAAATCCTCTCATAATAATTATAACCCTCTGAGTAGCAGTATCTTTTGAAATACGTCATAGCCTCACCAGTACCTCAAATAAAGCAGCTGTTTTTATTTTTGTAAGTCTGTTTTCACTGTAAATACCCACTAAGTCCATCCCATAGGTTCACTGAAAGTAGAATTGGTTTGACCTCTTCATTAAAGGAGCAATACGCAAGATTTTTTAACATAAATATATCATTACTAAAGCAGCATACAACTATCTGCTATGTAAAGATATAGTGGTATATGATATAGTGCACGTTAATGCATGTGAGCTCCTCCTTTTGAAACTGTTAGCCCTCTTTGTGTTCATAAGCAGGCCGAGAGTAACCTCCCACACCACACTGGAAGAGAAAAGGTGCAGTCTACTCATCAACTAATGCCCTATGAAGCCAAAGAATTTAAAAGCAAAGTATTTAATGTAATAAATCTAAATGCACTTGTTTCATTTTAGTTTAGTGGGAGAGTTTCTACCGCTGTTTAGAGCTTCTCATCTGCTATTCCTCCGCTTGTGTCTGTTCTGCTCGGGTCTTTGTGCAGTTATTTCCAAACATAGGACTGCTCTGATCGTCCACAAGAGGTCCTGGTGCATTCACTGGTTTGCTCCAGTACAACAAACCGTGGAAACAGACACACATGGAGTGGAACAGAGTGAAGATAATGTTACTTGAGTTGACAACAAAGTATTTTATAATGCTAGCATGAGCTAATGGTTGTGGCTGGATTATTTTTCATTGGCTCTTATGCACACAATCTTTCTGCTTGTAAATGAAAGCGAATGGAGTGGGATGTTTGTATTGGTCTGGGATTCTGGTGCTCTAGCGACACCCAGTGGTTCTGAAAGGTTGCACACAGAACCTTTAAGGAATTGCGCAAGCATTTGATCTGACTCAGCAATGAGCTGAATGGTTTTCTCTTCTGAACCGAATTCGTGCTGTTTACCACAAGCAAAAGTTACTCATGACATACCATCTGAAATATGCATTCACATAATTCATACACTGAAAATAGAATATTTGTAGACCTACATGAGAGGAAACGAAGCCATGTGGTGTATCGATTCTGCCTCCCCTTTTCTTACAGCATATTCCTCTTCACAGTGACCACATTTGATCCCAATCTGCAGTGGAAAGGGGAAGAACGCATGGGGAGAGCAAATGAAAAGGAAGGAGGAGTGAATGACAGAGAGAAGGAAGGGAAGAGGGTGGAGGGGAAGAGCATGACAAGGCTATTCTTAGTGGTTTTAGTTGTGACTGGTGGGGGGAAACGTTGAAGCCTCTCTCTCCTTTCTTCTCCTCTTCAGTTTGCCCTACTTCCTCTCCCTTCCTCCCCCCCAAAACATCCCCAAAACCATCAGTCTACCCAAACATTACTATAGGAACAAGAGCTGTGTGTTCCCAAAACATCCAAGGAGAAATCTGCCAAATACCTCCAAAACCAGGCGAAGCCATTTGTGGTTGTAGAATAATCAGGATCGCGTCATGAGTCATCCATTCTCGTGGTGACAGGAAATATTTTAAAAGAGGAGTAGTAAGAGGTGTATATGTGCGTTAAGACAAACCACTGTAGATAATAATTTTGAAAGTGGCAAGGGGGAACCGTAAATCTGGTTGGAAATTAGGGCTTTGGCATGACATTCCTAATCCTTATTCGCTAATGTGCTAATCCCAAAACTGGTTGACTTGGGAGCAAACGTTTATACTGGATTTAGTCAGTGAAATGGCCCTTGAATAAAAATAAATAGGACACAGTACGGCAATGTCATGCTCATTGTTTCAGGCCTGTGAAAGTCGGAAAAGTGATGTCTTTGTGCAAATACTGTTGTGGATTTAGGCAGACGGCGTCGCTTTCTTCCGCAGCCTCTGCGCTGACCTTGAACAGTAAATTTGTCATGAAGCACAATGAGGTTGTTGCCAGCGGTTTTGCAGTTCACCAGACATGAAGATAACTCCTGCGCTACACTGATTTCGTTTTATGTGTTTATTATTTTAAGCTGCCGCAAGTTCCCTTGTTTTTATGCCATACAGTAAGCGGAACATTAAAGACAGTTGTTTGAATGTTTTAACGGTTGTGTTGTTATAGCATTTTAATGGATCCTATACTGATTTTAAATGTTGAAGGTAAATGTTTTAAACATATGCTGTGAGACAATTTATTTAAGTGTCTGCACCATACCCACCATAACTTCATAAATTTAGTGTACATATAATAAATGTTATTGGAATCCATGATGGAGAAAAGTAATGGGAAGGGTTATTGTTGTGATATGATGATTATATAATGATTTAAATAGTTTATAATTGGAAAAATGTTGCAATAATCATACATCATTTTAGTGCACCATTGTCAATCAGGGCCATAGCATTGACTAAACACACTGAACTTGTGTATCTACCAGGAGAGATTAAACAACCTTAGTACATATTTATGCCTTGACTCCACACACCATTTGGTGATGTTACAGTGACTACATCCATCTTTTATGTACAGTCCATTATACACCGATCAGCCACAACATTCTGACCACTGACAGGTGGTCCCAAAGTGTTTAGGGTCACATGTACATCAACATACTCCCACTGCCTGGGTTCAGGGTTCAGTTTGGCACAGACGCAACAGAAATATGCAAACAGATCCGCCCAATAGCATACCATTTGTCTGCATGTTGTGCATGCGTGTTTGTCTTCTCGGGTTAACTGGATAGCATAACGTCTGTAAACTCTCTGTTCTCTCTCACCCTCCGTGGAAACAAGCCCTCATTATTCCTGATGATTTATCCCTGCCATGTCTTGGAGGAGCCTCCTGGAATGCCGTTGCAGTGGTTTGTACTGTTCGATGGGCTGGCGGGTTGGAAGACACAGGCGAGGTTTGGCTGGGAAAGGTAGGGGCAGAGAGGAATGATGGGAAGGGGCTGGACAAGACGAGCAAGCGTACAAGAAGTTTGAATATTTTTCTTGTAAACAACATTGCTGGAGAGGACTGTTGTTTTGACCTGGCTTCGTTTTATGTAGGGCAATGTACATGTACAAGAAAAATTTGTTTGCACAACCTTGGTTGTACTAATGCTGGATAGATGCGAGTTTGGCTGAGGATTCTCTGATGCAGGTATTTCTGCTTTAGCCTTGAGGGTTTAGGTTTCACTTTGAGATTAAAGCATTCGAAACATCTTCAAAAATGAATAAATCCTTGCTAGGTTTGCAAACCAGCAAACTACAGGGAGGGTTGAGTTGATGGCGTCACTTGCTGCTTCCCCAAAAGTCATAAAATGCATAAAAAAGGTTGTAAACTATTTCTAGGAAACCCTGTTTCTCACCTTAAATTTATTCCCTCTGGGTAATGATTTACTTCGAATTGAGTTTGTCTCAAGCTCAAAGCTCAAAGCAAGAATATTGTGGCTTCGGGGGAAAGATAACAGTAAAGGTCAGAGAACAATGCCTGGATCATCTTTGGAGATTTACCCCAGGTTCCCTTCTCAAACTGCTACCATCCAGCCACACTGACCATTAGCAGTTTTAACAGTACATTTTAAAATCACACCATTTGTTTGCTTATCGCTGCTATCAGCTGTAGCCGGACAAAGTGCTCTCATAATCGGGCTCTCCTGCTTCCTGGAGTTGTAGTTGTTCACAGATTTCAGAGCAGCAGCAGGGGTGAAGCAGGATGACAGGGAAGTGAGTCACGGTTGCAGTCCAGGAATAAATAAAAAGGTATGAGACAATTTTGAAACCAAAGGGGAATATTCCTGATGCCTTTATACCTCATGGTCAGTTTAGAAGCACTTTTTCAGCCTCATGCACTGATCAGCCACAACATTATGACCACTGACAGGTGAAGTGAATAACATAGTGTTCTGCTGGAGAACCTTGGATTTTGGCATCCGTGTTGATGAGACTTAGACACCCAAATAAACATTGTCCCAGAACAAGCACACTCCCTCATGCAAATGGAAATCCCAAATGTCACTGGCCTACCCCTGCAGGAAAATGCCCCCCACCACATGGCAACAACATCAACCAATCAGGAACATCTTGAGGAACATGACAATGGCCCAAGATGTTGATTTGACCTCCAAACTTCCTAGACCCCATTCTGATCAAGCATCAACAGGATGCAGTGGAACAAGTTGGATTGACAGAGGCCCAGAGTTCAGAGCATTTTGGACCACATAAGGGGGACCAACACATTAGGCAGGTGGTCATGTTATGTCTGATTGGTGTGTATCATCATAGAAACTCTGGCTAATGTTTTCTTTCATCTAAGGAATATGGCAAAATTGAAATCGATTGTGTCTCGTGCAGAGCTGGAAATGCTTATTCATGCCTTTATTTCATCCCGGCTTGACTATTGCAGTTCCCTTTTTACCTGCTTAAATAAATCCTCACTTCATCGTTTACAGTTAGTTCAAAATGCTGCAGCAAGGTTGCTAACTAGGTCCAGCAGATCGACTCACATTACTCCAATTTTACACTCTTTACATTGGCTTCCGATCAAATACCGAATTCAATTTAAGATCCTTGTTCTAGTTTACAAAGCCCTGCATGGACAGGCCCCTGATTACATCATTGACCTGCTTCAACCCTACATCCCCTGTAGATCTCTTAGGTCCTTCCTCTCAGGTCCTTTACTTACTTACTTACTTACTAACTGGGTGTGAGATTGCTGGATAGGTGTCCTCTTCCTGTAGGAGCAGAGCCAAGGGGTCTATCCATACCACACGACTGGAGCTACATTCTAACCCTAATGCGATTTATGTTGATATATCAACAATGAAAAAGAGCATAACTTGGAGAAAC
>OMNN01100294.1:0-13089 GCA_900302755.1 Chromis chromis | reverse complement strand
AATGTCACTGGCCTACCCCCACAGGAAAATGCACCCCACCACATGACAACAACATCAACCAATCAGGAACATCTTGAGGAACATGACAATGGCCCAACATGTTGATTTGACCTCCAAACTTCCTAGACCCCATTCTGATCAAGCATCAACAGGATGCAGTGGAACAAGTTTGATTGACAGAGGCCCCACTGCACAAGCCAGAGTACCCAAACGATCCACTGCCAACGTCCTGGTGCCAGACCCCATAGGACACCCTGAGAGGTCCTCTTGTCCATGCCCAATGGTTCAGAGCATTTTTGACCACATAAGGGGGACCAACACAATATTAGGCAGGTGGTCATAATGTTATGCCTGATTGGTGTATACTGATACATACAATGTGCCTGCAACTGTATGCATTTGTGCTCTTGGCTCTTTCTGGTGAACAGCTTTGAGAGTGGGCTTTGTGTTCTGGTGATGATGCACAAGCACTGATGGAACATGTAGAATCTATGTGGTGTAATAGATTAAAAAGGAGGTTTGTCACTGACACCGAGATACACAACAACAAAAAAATGTTTCATCCCAGAAATAACGTGTAGACCAGGGGTGGACAACCCTGGTCAAGCTCAATCAAGCTCTGCAGAAGCCTGATAACGATCCTGATCATTTGAATCAGGTGTGTTGGAAGAGGGAGACATCTAAAACATGCTGGATTGTGGCTCTCGAGGACCAGGGTTGTCCACCCCTAGTGTAGACAATCAGATATCATTGTACAACAGTATGCATATGGATGGCGTCTGATAGTCTTTCATGTAAGTTTTTAACCATACCACAGCTGAGCTCACAATTAGGCTTTCAGTTACCAGAGATGCAGCTCTGATCAGACAACCTGCTAAATCTTTCCTATATGTAGACAACAGAACATTACTACAGCAGATATTTGTTTGAGGGAAAAATCTGCTACAAAATATTTTTTTTCTGGCCAGAGCACCACAAATGACACTTCATTAACCTCTGTTGTATTGTCAAACTAGATATCTCAAAACCTGGACAAATAAATCATCTGCATGGCAGCACACCAGCAGAGGTGACTTAGGAAATATGTGTTTTTGTAATTTGGGTGCACCAACCCTGCAGCATGTGCAGGCTGCCAACCCTGTAATGGTGAATTATCCTTCCTTTGGAAAACCAACATTTGCACGGGTGGATATTTGTGAGTCCCTCGAGGCAGTTTTTTCTTTTTAAATTAAGGCTAATAAAAGAAAGTATCCACCTCACTACCATCCCTGGATTCACCTTCTAGTCCCGTGGCCTCATGTATGAAAGGGGAAGTCATTAAAATATGACATCAAACAAACAGGCACCTGCGCTAGTCATGTTTGTCATCGTTTATTTGGTGTGGAATGAAAGCAGACAGACCTGAACGGAGCGAGGATGCAACCAATCAGATACACCTCCTCCACCTGAATCCTGCGCTCCTGTCCAAAGTCAATTATGCAGCCTGCTCGCCTCTCCTCACATTTTCTGCCTGGCTGCTGATTCAGAGAGCAGCCCCGTTCTTCTCTGGCAGGAATCAAAGTGTGAGATAATCTGAGGGGACTTGTGAGAAGAAGAAAAAAAGAAAAAGCAGGGCCCGGAGCCTCTGAGATTGGAGGTCACAGTCCTGGCTGGCACAGACAGGTCGGTAATTGTGGGCAGACGATCCATCCCTGCTGATCTGAGCAGCAGTTCCTGCATTACTGTCCGTCAGCTGTCATCTCACATCTAGATCTTCATCCCGCCTGCTCAGACACCTTCATCCATGCAAAGCACTCTAAAGCCAGAGAGGACGAACCCCAGAGCCTCACCCCGCCTTCCAGTGTAAAAGACCACCAAATTGAGATCAATGATCAAAGCCAGACCTCTGATAACTTCTAGAATAGTGTGAAAATGGCTTTTTTAGACGTGGCAAAGTAGCTTTTTTGTGCAGGGAGAGGAGAGGCGGCGGTACTCGGGGCATTAATATTCCATGTAGTTCTGCTGGGTCGGCCTCTGTGCATTAACAGACTGACTGAGAGACAAAACCTCAGGAGGCTCGGGAAACCTCTCACCTGGCCCTGCATGTGAATAAAGATCTTTTCCCCCAGCTGAGGAGACAATCAGACGTTTTAAGATTCACGAGCAGTCGCTGCCCAAAAGTGCTGCTTCATAAAAAACAGGAGGAGGTGCTGAAAGTCTAGATAAACTAACATTGATTCAGATGGTAAAGGATGCTTAACCTGCATAATTCCTCGCTTCTGTGATCAGGTTCCCGTGAGAGTTTGTGAGGATCATGGAAATTCTCCCCCAAAATATCACTCAAGTTAAGGATTATAAGGCGAGATCTTTCTTTTTTTTGGGTCAAGCTTCTTATTTTTTGTTTGTCTGCAGCTCAGTTTAGTATTTGAGTACCGGTGAGTGACACAGATGTGGTTTGTGGTCCAGTCTGTGGGGAATACTGATGAAGTTTAGCATTAAAGAGGAAAATAAAGCACCCAGCCCCAGACAGTGTGTAATATTAGAGAAAATGACAAAGAACAAGCTCTAACCGCCTCATACTTTACATCTCCAGGGAGGTGAACGGAAGGTGAAACGCTGCTTTAAGTTTGAAGTGTTAGGAGATAACTGCTAGTCGTCCTCTATGACACAAAAACAACAGGGGAACTTTTAATTTAATGATGCACTTTAACTTCTTTAACATAAACCATCAGCGGCCTCTCCTGAGTTGTAGATGGAGGAGAAGAGGCCACTTCAGTCGGGAGAGGAATAATTTAACAGATCCTAAGTCATCATTACATTATTGGCATTAAGCTGTTGGAATGCACATACTTACACTCCTCATTAACTTTTATTTTAGTGGTGTGTACTATAACCCACAGCCTGCAGGCTTTTCTGCACAGCAAAAAAAATCACACATACAGGACATAATCTCTCTGCTGATACATTTATCGTATTTATTGAACCATCTGCTAAGAGTTTTGTGCATTGATTTTTATTAAAAAACTACAAGTCAGTGATGTTCTCCTGAAATTAACTTTTACAAAATGTCATTTAAGGCCGACTCCGACTGCAGTGACTCATTGTTGCAGAAAACTTCATTTTTTAATGTTTCCTTTTTTTAATGACGCTCCTGTATCTTTTAATGAAAACCTATAATGTGACTTACAAAATCCTATTTAATCCCATTAAATGGACTGAATGAATGTGAACCCATTTAACAAACCTCATTTGTTTCCTACAACAGTCCAAATTTCCACACCGATATTGTCATATGTTGGATTTTTGCATTGGTTCTCCTGCAAACTTCTTTCTAAGTTTAACAAAGGACTTTTGTCACATTATCTTTATTTGCATTATCTTTATTGATAAAGATAAGTGCAAAAAAAGGAGGTTTCAGAAACAAAAAAAATTTAGATTTTTCCTCATGGTACTGTATCTTACAAGTGTCACAATCTGTTCTGTCAAAAAATAATCTAATAATCTTCTCCATGTCTTTTCAAAAACAAAAAAATGATTTCCAAAGGCAGTTTTACTGACAAGCAACATCACATATACCTTCATGTTTCATATCCTGATAGTGTGAGGTATGATTCAGCATGTTTCTAGCAAATATCAGGGCTATTATAGACCCACAAAGTTGCATTGGAATGGGTTGGGGTGGATGGATGGGTCAACAAAACACTACACTTTAACACAGGAGGGTTTTCTTTCTCTGGGCCTGGGATCTTTCTGTGTGGAGTTTGCATCTTCTCCTTGTGCAGCGTGGATTTTCACTGGGGTCTCCGGCTTCCTCCCACAGTCCAAACACATGCTGAGGTTAATTGATGATTCTAAATTGTCCGTAGGTGTGAATGAGAGTGTGCTTGGTTGTCTATCTCTATGTGTGGCCCTGTGATAGACTGGTGACCTGTCCAGGGTGTCCCCTGCCTTTGCCCGAGTCGGCTGGGATAGGCTCCAGCCCCCCACCACCCTACAGGGGATTAAGCGGTGTATAGATAATGGATGGACGGATGGACTTTTCTTTCTGATAATTAATCTGCAGCATATCTCCTTGTATCAGATAGCAGGAATAAACAACTGATCAACGAGAATGCTGAACAGAAACTGCACAAAGTTGTCAGGCTGGAAACCACAGAAAACAGAGATAAGAAAGTCCAGCAAGACAAGAAATGTGCAGTTAGTTGTCCTGTTGCAGAACCAGGGGAAGAATGTATGTGTGAAGGTCATAGCATCATGTGTGACAACTTCTTCACGCCATATTGGCTTTGAGTTGAACTGCAGGAAACATAAATGGACCACTGAGGTGGGATAAAACACTCCTCGAACACGGCTTTTGTTACTGCTTATAGAAATTGCAGCTGAATGTAATGCATACAAAAAAACAACGATCCATTTTGTTGCCTGCAGTTCCACAAAAGTGGAAATCTGGACGAAGACACTGCTGCACACAGCTGCCACCGCCTGCCTGCCTGCTGGCTTGTAACAATTAACTGGAGCATTGTGGACATGTGTCTGTGAACCGAAATCAGACAGGAGAAGAATAAAAGCAAATTGCACATCAACACATCCAGTCAATCTGTGCTCGATCCAGGTGTGCTGAAGATGTCGGGCTGTCCATCCCGAGGGAGCAGCTGGCACCAGCGGAGAGAAAACAAGGGATACATCTGCAGAACAAAAACATATTCTGTCAGAGTGAGGCTTTTCCCTGCAGCAAAAATGAGGCCTTGTCATAGCAGGAAGAGCACAGGTGCAATTAATAAACACACCATGATGATGATTGTGTTCAGTTTTGATGTTCACAGTTAAAAAGGTTCCGTTTTCGTGCAACATCTGGACTCAACTAAATGAAACAGAGCTCTCATTAGTGTTATTAGTTACACCCGGGCTGCTGCTGTTGTGACAAGACAAGATGTTGGTCATGATGAAGGTGAGCGACGACATGAATGACTTCGACCAGCAAGCTGGAACCATCGTTTAAAGGATCCATCGCCTCACAATGCCTGTTGATTAGATTCCTGTTCATTCATTATACATTCAAATTCATATAATTAGGCAACAGCAACCTCACAAGATCAAGGCAGCTGCAGTTTTAGTAACCAGGCACTGCATCCTATACAGCAGGGGTGGGCAACTCCGGTCCTCGAGGGCCACTATCCTGCATGTTTTAGATGCTTCCCTCTTCCAACACACCTGATTCAAATGATCAGGATCATTATCAGGCTTCTTGCAGAGCTTGATGATGAGCTGATCATTTAAATCAGGTGTGTTGGAAGAAGGAAGCATCTAAAACATGCTGCATAGTGGCCCTCGAGGACAGGAGTTGCCATCCCTGCTATACAATAACTGAA
Organism: Chromis chromis; assembly: GCA_900302755.1. Taxonomy (NCBI): domain Eukaryota; kingdom Metazoa; phylum Chordata; class Actinopteri; family Pomacentridae; genus Chromis; species Chromis chromis. The sequence continues at coordinate 7,741 of OMNN01100294.1, read as the reverse complement.
GACTGCTTACAAGCTTATATGTTGGTCAAATAATATTTCATAAATCAGGTTTAATCAGGATCTGATGTGTCTTTTTTACTTTTGGTTTGAAACAGGAAATGAACATATAAAAGCCCAATGTTTTGTCGACCCATCCATCCACCCCAGCCTCCTCCTTTGTATTAACTTGTGACTCTGTGGTCTGACTCACCGGATGCTGGATGCTCGACTTAAATGTTAATATATAGAATGTAGCCCAAATGCGGGAAATATTAATGTACAAATTAAAAATGAGTAAAACCAGGCAGATGAGATAAAATAAATAGCTTTTTGTGGTTATTCTTGTGCAGCTTTAAGTGTCTGAACTGAAATATTAACAACAGCGTTGCTCCAAAGGGGAACAAACCACATTAACTCAAATTGCTTTCCTGAAACAGTCCACAATTTATCCATGTTCTCAGTTAACTGAGCAGATTTCCTGAAGGAAGATCAGAGTTGCACTGGGAATAAATGAAGGCTGAAGTTAATGTGTGACTGCAGGTGAAAGAAAACACCTGGACTCATTCAAACTATTAAATTAAAACCAGTGAGAGCAAACACCTCTGACAGGAGAAACATGTTAATTCACAGCAGTCAGATTCTGAGATTATTTACATGTGTATAGCTAAAGAGATTCTTTTTTTGCTGCCTGGTTCTACTCTGATGCTTTTCCTGCTCACACTTGCAGGAGGCGACGCAGGTGGTTTAAATCAATCTCGTTTACATAGTTAAGAAACAGCAGCTTCAGCATGTGTTGCAGAGATTCTCCCCCCACTGTTGCTTCCATTTACACACTAAGCAGGAAAAGCAGCAAACTTTTTTGTCGCCATAACTGTTTACCAAACTGCTTCCTTTATGACAAATTCATCAGCTCATTCTTAACAGCGTCTGCTCTTTCATTGTGCATTATTAGCTTGACGAATGGTTGAATTGGCTTTCTGTTGCACTCATTAGGCAGCACCTGAGTTTTGTGTTCTCTCAGGCAGCAATGAGTCAAATGGGAGGTATTTCCTGTGTCTGCACTGGTGTACCTTTAATAAATAAACTGTGCCGTTGCGAAGTTAATCTGATGAGGGGAACAAATCAACAGGGGAAAACTGAGACGAGAGTGAGAAAATGTAGTCAGGGTTATTATTATTTTTTTGAACTGAAGAAACAGCACTGTTTTCCTCCCTGCTGCACATGCTATAATATAAACCATACAGTGAGTGAGCATGTAGGGAGGTTTGTACATGAACAGACATGTCACCCGGGACATGAAACATCTCTTACTACAGCTCGAAAGCAAATTAAAAGAGATTGTTTTAGGGGTTTTTGCTGTTTGGTTTCAGTGTTTGACATTGGTTTCAGCTTCCTCCTGCCCAATGTGCACACGCTCACTATAACGAGGACCAACACAGGTGTTTGAAATGGCTCTAATGTGGCGAGGGTATAAAAAGTCAGAGGCTAGACAGTTTCAGATGTGATGCATGTGATAGCAGCATCTGACACTGCAGGGAAAGTTGACCAGAACTAAGCAGGAATCACTCAGTTTGAGCGCTTGTGGGCTTTTATGGGAACTAAGAACAACCTGGTTATTTCAGTTCATTTCCTTTTTGACAGTTTAATGGGGAATAAACATTAGATTTTTGTTTTAAAGTTGGTCACAGCTGAGTTAATCATAGCTTTGTGGTTGTGCCAAGGACCACAAAGTTTTTTTTTGTATTTGATTTTTACAGAATCTGGTTGGAGCAAACATTTTATTTTGGGGGAATTTTTAAATGAGCCATAAAATAAAATAAAAAGTGATTATGATGAAAATCACAATTTTAAATGTTTTTTTTTCTTCCAACTGAATCACGCCTCGCACATGATTAGTTCAAGGATTGGCTCAAAGTTGAAAATCCAATGATTATTTCTGTTTTTACAGTGTGTAGCTTTGATAAATAACCCAAACCTGCCAGTGGGTTTTGGGGTTCAGACAGTTAAATAACTTGTGAAGAAGCTTACAAGCTGTTCTGAAAATGTAATAAATTCTGCTCTTTGCCCCCAAAATGTGACCAGATTGCACAATAACAGAAAAGACTCCTTGTCTAAATATGCAAACAGGTTGAGCCATGTGTTGCTTTTACTAATAGCGCTTCCAAGCTGCTTTAATCATCTTTTCTTCACATTGTGAAGAAGCTCAGATTATAATGGGTGGTCTCTCACAACTCCTCTCTTGATTTTCCATTCCACCAGGCCTCAGCCTCCACATCCACCTCTGCAGCTTTAATTTTCCTGCAGGCCAGTGAACATTCCTGCTTCAGAGACAGGCTTCCCTTGTTTTTGATGTCGCTTCATGCAGTAAAGAGAAGGAAAACCCTACTTCATCATGCTGCGTTCTTGCTCTCCAAAGGTGGAACATTTTTACCTTTCTGAAATAAGAGGGCTGTGATTGTGAATTCCTCAGTTTTGATGAATCAAGATTAAATGGTGTCCTTCGGTAATAAGCTCTCCAAAAAAGAGGAATATGAGAGTTTCCCCTTTCACAAATGCTAATCAGCGGTGAAGTGAGCAGCTCAACTTCTCCTCGTCTGTAAAGCCAGGGAATGAGAGTGACAACATTTCTTTACTGCTGTGCACAGAAGAAAAGGATAATCACACTCTGCAGTGGCTTCTGAGTGGAGATGATGTGAGCAGATAAACGCAGCCCCCACGGGGAAGGAAGGCAGACAAAGACAGATTTGCTTTATCTCCTTAAACAGCGACATACGTGAAAGGTTGATTTAAGAAGTCCAGAGATAATTAAGACCTCAGTCTCATGTCAGCCTCTTCTCTTCTGATAGGACATTAAAGAGCAGATTCTCTAAATCCTGAAGATTCACACCTTTTATGCGTTTCATTTGATTCGTTGTGGAGCAGCATGTCACAAACGCAACAATGCTCAAGAGTTTGAGCATGGATTACTAAACAGGAGAAGGTCATCACAAAGCACTGCACAACCACCACAGATAGATGCAAAGTGACCATAAAGAGAAGCAAAAAAGTAATGTGACGATAAAAAAAAAGTGAAACGACCACCAAGAGATGCTAAGTGTCTACAAAGTAATGCAAAACGACCACAAATGTATACAAAATGAGCACAAAGAAGAGCAAATTCACCAGAAAAAGATGTGAAATGACCACAAAGAGACGTAAATAGACCACAGAGCTATGCAAAACAACCTCTACATGCAAAGTGACCACAAAGAGATGTAAAATGACCACAAAACAATGCAAAACAACCAAAAGAGATGCAAAATTACCATTAAGAGACACAAATAGATGTAAACTGACCACAGAGAGATGTAAAGTGACGACAAAATAACCCAAATCAACCAGAATTTGTTGTAAAATTACCCTAAAGAGACACAATGACATAGAAAACAACCACAAAGATTTGCGAAGTGACAGATACAAAACGTGACCACACACTGATGAAAAGTGACCTTGAAGAGATGCAAAATGACTACAAATAGACACAATAGATGCATAAAGTGAGCTCAAAGTGATACAAAAAAACACAACGGAATTAAAAATGATTCTAAAAAGCAGAAAACAACCACAAAGAGACATAAATTGGCCACAAACTGATGCAAAATTACTATAGAGACAAAAAGAGCTGTAAAATGACCACAAAGAAATTTAAAGTGATGCAAAACAACCACAACAAGGTGCAAAATGATCCTAAAGAATGTTAAAGAAACACAAAGTGGCCACAAGCTAATGCAAAATGACCTCAAAGAGACATAAGATGAACACAAATAAATGTAAAGTGACTGTAAAATGATGCAAAACAACAAAAGGAGATGCAAAACGATCATAAAGAGACACCAAGCACAAAAGCAAAATGACCATGAAAATCTTTGGTTATATTCAAGTTTTAAGACATCTTTGTTCAGATTTTGGAACATTTAACATTAAAATGCAATTCTTAGTGCTTTGAATGCCACAAACAAAAGTCGATATATCTTGATTTAGAACCAAACCTTACATCTTTGCAGAAAAAACACATGAAACCTAAATTTGCCACCCTTTTTCCAGCGTGAAAGCATTCCATATGTAAAACCTTGTCCTGCCTGTGGTGTCATGTCTCTTTAAGAGTCGGGCTGGAGGTTCATCAGCAGGAACATCTGACACCTGTGTTGGCTGATCTCAGCTTTATGTCTCACCTGATGTGTGTTTGCTGGTTTCCGTTGGGTTTCAACTCCCACTGATCTGTTCCCTCTGCAGCCCTGCAATTCTTTACAAACTGCTGGCTCTCACACTTCTTTTCTTCAGATAAATATTTGTTTAATGCAGCCTCCTCCTCGGTTTCCTCTCCTGTATTTCGATATAGCAGCATATTTAGTTTGAGTATTGTTCTGCAACAGAATGCTCAGTCATTGAGGAAATATAGCAGCTTGGTTGTTTTGTAAAGTCCATCGTCCAGCCATCACCTTTAACTGTCTGAACAGAACAAGCTGAACTCCGCTCTCGCCATGGAGCTCAATATAAACAGAAGCACACTGGCAGGAAGACAAATCTCTGCTAACAGCATTCAGATCACTTTTTTTAAGTGGATACAGCGTCGCTCGCTGCTTGTGTCTGCTGAATAAGAAATGGCAGCTTACAGTATAAATGAATGAACCCAGTCAAATGTTTCTGAATAGACATGCGAATCCACAGGGAGGCCAATTGTTTCTGAGCCGGGGAAGTTTTCATTTATCACGAGGAAGAATCAGGAATAAAAAAAAATGGGGGGGATGTGAGACTGTTTCTATTGAGGAGAAATGAATGGAGACTTTAGCTGAGGTAAGGGTTCCTGGCTGTGGTGATGAATTGGTGGAGGCTTATTATCATCGAACAGTGTGGTGATATAATCTCTGCCTTTTCATAAATCCCTGCCTGTGTCCTTGGTTTAAATTTACTACAAAACTTTTTACTGCTGCACAGCGACATAAGGTGGCTCGGATTTCTGGAAGGTCCAAGTGAAGAGCAGCAATTAATGTCTTAAAGTCTACAGAGTGTACATAAACACAGACAAAATGACAGCTCCCTTCAAGTGAAGCCAGAAAAATATCAGAAATCAACCATCTGGACAGCGAAGTCCTGCCTCCTGCCCTTTGTTACCTCTGTTTGGTTGCAGTATGGTAAACCCCACCCTGAAAACAAAGTACATCTCTAATACATTTTCCCACATGCAGTTGTGAACAAAAGTTTACATACATTTGTAAAGACCATGTGTATCATGGCAGTCATTATCCAGTGACTACTATAATTCTGAATTTTCTATGATGGAATCATAGAAAGATGCATCTTTGTCCTGAAAAACAATCAAGCATTTTGCTTCTTTTATAAATGTCTTCTGGAAATATGACTAAATCTGCTGGGTCAACTTGATGCTTTTGGTTTCCATCCACAAGCTTCTGGTTGTATCTTTGACCGTCCCCTTGACAGAATTGGTGCAGTTCAACTAAATTTGTTGGCTTTCTGACACAGACTTGTTTCTTCATCACAGCCCACATTTTCTTGATGGAGTTTAAGTCAAGACTTTAAGTGGACCAGTCTAAGACTGTAATTCTAGCCTGATTTAGCCCATTTCTTTAACACCTTCTGATGTGTGTTTGGGGTCATTGTCTTGTGGGAAAACCAAGCTGCCTCCAAGATCCAACCTTCTGGCTGATGATTTTAGGTTTTCATGATGAAGAATGTAGAGGTAATCCACCATCTTCATTATTCTAGACGGCAATCAGTATAAATCGTTTTAATGAATACACAACTCAAAGTTACAACTGGCACAAGTGACTGGACAGGCTCTAACCAGGACAAGGTATAACCAAGCTAGGAAAGTGGCGCTATGACACAGGCTGAACAGAATTAAGATCAAACAAATTACTAACTCGAACAGAAGTAGCACGAAGCAGCCGCCGTTTAGCTCACTGAGTTAAGGCGATACCACATGGACTCAGTCCCTTAGCAGCGGTCATGAGTTTGAGTCTGGCTCAAGACCTTTCTGTATGTCACTCTCCTCTATCCCCCCTGACTATGAGACTGACTGAAACTGTTCAACGGTCTGGCGTAGAGTCAAGATCTGAATGCTGCTTAAATCCGACAGGGAGAGTAGATGCAGCTGGAGAGATCCAATCACTGTGTGCCTCATCAGCTGATTATTGATTCAGTACACCTGCCTGCATTCCTCATGAGGTATCTGATATCCTGGGGATGTGTGAAAAAATGAATGGTGTTTTGAAAAATCGCATTCTCAAAATCTGTCAACATACAGGTTTAAATTGGATAGCAGCACTTCCACTGGCGCTAATGGTGTGTCGCTCAAGTGAGTTGTGTGATTTGCATATGACACCTCATGAGTTGATGACAGGGAGACAGATGCCAACGCCCGGTTTGCGTACAAGTGGAAAGGGTCCAAGTTTAGCCCTTTTGGAGGATGAAATGCGAGCCTATGTTACATATATGGCTACTTTGCATAAAAGAATGTATGTTTCTGACAGGCAAAGACAAGAGGAGGGGCAGGAGAGGCTTGGTGATTTAGAAGGAAGTGGTATAACCAACGTCGTGAAGGACCATTTGAAGTTGTTCGCAGTACTGGAACTGCGGTCCAGGTTAAAGGGTCTCCAACGTGGTTTCATTTATCGCATTGTGTCAAAGCGCCGATAGAAGAGGTGCCACGCTCACAGAGCCAGAATGTTGGGGCTTCAAGTGAGCCAGAAGGAAATGTGGGAGAACAGGCAGAAGACAGGCATGAGCACCTCCAGAATCAAAACCCAGAAGAGGAGATTGTTGTGGACGATGTCGATGATTCTGTGCATATTTTTGATGATGCCAGATTTAACTCTGCAGATAATGGACAGGAAAGAAGGTTTGGTGACATTGATTTCCAATATGTAGAGGGTAGAGGTATGTAGAGGTTACAAAGGGCTGTAACTCCACTGCAGGAGAATTTGGAGACTCAGTTAGAAGGAGGAGTCCAAGACCAGCCAGGAAAAGGGTCAGACCAAAACGATATGAGACCTAGAGTTGAGAACACCGTAGGGAAATCTATTCCTTTGACACCGAACGGTGCTGAAGGGATAAAAGTGTCCCATTTGACTACAGTAGTGCCTCAAATGACTTCTGTGACTCCAACTTCTGTGGGAGTAGTGGTTAGAGTTAAGTTAGGAGGAGAGGCTTTTCTTCCTTGTAAATGTGTGAGATTTAATGTTGCAGGCAATATTCCTCCTGTTACGACCCACCTCTAGGGGTGGCAGGTGCAACAATTAAAAAACCAGATGTAATTGGTAACGGTTAAGTAATTTATTTGCCCAGAGAGTGAGTTAACTCAAAACAAAGGATAAGGTGGCGAACAGAATTAACAAAGGGTGCTAAGTGCACAAATTACAAAACCCAAAAGAAACTGGTGCCTCAGAACACGAACATACAAGAGTCACCACCATCTTGGTGGTGACAGGACAGTAGCATCGTAATCACACACAGAGATGCTATGTCAAAGACTAATTGGGTCTGAAGGGGGCAGAAGCTAACAGGCCACACCAAAAGTCTTAACTAAGACACAAAAAGACCTAACGAAAGTTAGCTTCTGCCCAACAAAGCTATAGTCTTAAGTAGCCACATAATACACACACAAGAACAAAGTGGCTACAGAAACATTTAAGGGGGTAGGACAGGAGGCACCAGGGCGGACTGGTCACATGAAATCCCAGCCGCCCAGACTGAAGGTTTGGTT
>OMNN01100293.1:0-28934 GCA_900302755.1 Chromis chromis | reverse complement strand
CCCTCCCCTCGTGTGCCAGCACATCAAGTGAAGGCAGCCTGATCAACCCTAATAGGGCCTGGTAATTAGAGTCTTTGCATAGAGCCTGTCTGCACGCAGCTGCCCTAAGCAGGTTGGAGAAGGACTGCCATACACTTGACAGTGTGGAAAAAAACAATGTAATGTTCAGTATATGGACCAAATTAGCCTGGCAGTGGTAAACACAATCTACTTTAAAACAATACTGACACTAATTAGGCAACCAATGTATCATTTCAGAGTTCAAGTTTTAGTTGCTGCATCAAATACTTGAAAATACTTTGAGAGCCAACTTGATGTTTCACGAATACAAATTAGAGAAACCTTCCTGTGTAAAGGCCAAGCACAGCCGGCGCTGGGGGGGAAAAAAAAGAGTTGTGGTTGATATTTCTGCTGTTGTATGATATCTGCAGTGGAAAATGGAATCTTGATTAATGCACTGGGGTAACATTGTATACTGCGTGATGTAGACCACATGAAAACAAGCAAGAAACAATTTAAAAGAAAAACTTAAATTCTTTGCTAATACTTAAACCTACAAATAAAAAAAAGATTTTGACACTGAGTTTATTTATTAGCAACTGCTGTATGTACACAAATTGTTACTGCGATCACAATCTGCCATCTAACGAACTTGGTTAAACAAAACAAAGTCAAGCACGATGTTTCAAGTCCACATTTCTCCACAAGAAACAATAAAGACGTGACATTTTGGATGAAAGAAAAGTGATTTGGGGGGGAGAAAAGCAACTTCCTTCATTACGGATGCAACCCTTGTCACACTAAATCTCCCCATGCTAAGGTCTTATTATGAAAAGTCCAAATAGCTTGGATCATGCATTTTAAAACCACAGTCTGGCAGAGGATGGCAGCACCTTATGAAAAATAATCTTGAGTCATTTGTTAAAATGCAAAAATCATTTCAGAGACTGCATAGCTAATAATTTCATGTGGCACCAAAAGCTGGTTTGTGTCTCTGCTATTATGAGGGAACCGAATGGGCCACTTTCTGCAGCAACCACTCCCTATCCCAAGTTTTGCAATTTCTCTCTTTCAGTAGTTTTATATATTTATTTGTGATGCTACATTTCCATTTCTGATACAGCATTTCTTTGAATGTTAATGGGTGTTTAGAGTGGTGGCATCACACGTAATGTAACTTTTACCTTATGTGGATGGGTTGAATCCTAACCTACAATGAGACATCTTTACATTTTCATTTTTTTGTATCCAAACCACCAAGTATGACTCATTTATAATGTGTTTAGTACCTACTTGCATATGTGAAAATACATTTCTGATTGGAATGATAAAGTTTTATGCCTGGAAGCTGCCCTGCACAACCACATCCTTCTACTTTTGGCAACTGAGCTGCACCCATTGGAGCAGTTAAAGTAAAATGTAGCACTCAGTGGTGGGTTACTTACAGTGGGGCAAGTGTTAAGTTATATTTACATGTTCCCAAATTGTGCTATTAACATGTAAAACAAATTTACTATTTACTATTTTTTGTTTATTCTTTTATTATTATTATTTACAGAATGTAATAATGCAATAATAAAACAATTACTCAGGGCTATTTACAAAATACTTCCCTCAACTAAAATAATTTTATCACATTATTTTAAATGCTTGGTTCATTAATTAATTAATTAGATCTTGTTTCTTGATTTGGTTTAAATGTGCACATTCATTTCCATGTGTCAGGGTTGCGTCTGCCTCTGGGATGTGAAAACTTGCTGTGGCTGCTGAGTGTCTGATTCGCTGCATCTGAATGCACTGAATCTGCTCCCACAATTCAACAGGCAACAAAGGAAGAAAGGAAGAGGCCGTGAGCTACAAAGTGTTAGCCAACCTAGACTGTAAGATGTCACCTTATTGTGTCATTCCAGCAGCTAACATAGACCCGTACGTTTAGAGAAGTACCAAATCCGGCTACATAAACGCTTCATGCTTTCGCTTTGGGCGCAGGAGCGGACTAAAGGGAAGGTAACGACAATGTTTTCGACAGAAAACGCTAACAAAGCTACTAGCTGACTGGCTTAGGTAGTAAGTTAGCATTAGCAAGGCTAACGTTAGCCAACAATCGTCAAGGAGCGCACCTTTCATGAACGTGTTGTACAAGACAAATGCCAACACCTTGGGGTTGTTTTGCTCAGTATTGCAAGCAGAAGTGAACAGGTAAGAGACAACATCGTGCACCTTTTTAAAACGTGTGTTTACACTACATATTTACTTTTAAAGTAGATTTGCTAACAGTCTAACTGATTGTTAGCATTTCGTATTAGCATGCAAGCAACACAACATCTGTTAAATTGGCAAGCTGTGTTGGATAACTTTATTGTTTCTCATGCCTACAATTATAAACTGCACTAATTAAAAGGCTACTGGACGTTGCGTTTTAAAATAATGCCGTTAAAATGAAAAAAGCAGAAAAGACAACACACGTAGCTAAGCTAAAGGCATGCTGTTGTGTCCGTAGGCCTTCCCAGGTCAGAAGAAACCTGGCTTACTTTGGTTTTATTATGGTTGCGTTAAGTGACAATATAGGTGCACAAAATATATTTTTCTTCAGTAAAGTTACGTGTGAATCAGAAGTGTGGAACTTTTAAAACGAGCTGGCTTTGTTTTTCATAGCATCAAATGAAAGGTGGTGGAGGTGGAACTTGACCCAAGCAACTGAGTCACCATTTTCCTGCACATAATGGTGAGTAATCAGATTGCAGCTGTCTTGATTATCTAGCAGCTTTATTTGGGTGCTTTAAGTGGCACATGTCTCTGGTTACTGTAGTGTTGTTTTGCCAGAACAGTCATAGCTTTCAGACAGATGAAAAAGCAATGATGGGTATTAATTTAAGAAGACCATGACTTTCACATAATATAGTCTGTAAATATTCAGACAGTCATACATTATTTTAGGTCTGTAGCATACGCATTATATTTAAAATTAAATTATGAGTGTTAGGTATAAGAGCTGGCTGTCAGCTTGAATGGTGTATGAAGATTTTCCAATCTATATTGTGGGAGCAGTGTATGAAATGTTATACATTGTCCACGGAGAACAATGCAGCAGAACAGTGGGCAAAACAGGGTCAACATCACCTGGGAAAACCCTGGTAATTCTTCATGCATGTGGATCATAGATTTAAAGCAGTTAATGATAACAAATAATTTGTTACTAGATAATAAACGTAATGAATTTCGTCATGTCTGTGTAATAATTGTGATTAATTCTATACCACTAAAACTAAAGACACAAACAACAACATTTCACTATACAGTAATATGTATGTTAATGGGTATAAGTCAATATTATGAACTAATGTGTGCAAACGTCTTGAAGTTTTTTTTACCAAACAAAAAATATCTGTGTTTTTGTTTTTAAAGGGTTCGATGGCTCCACTGTATGCATGACTTGTTTCGTGTGGCCTGATGGGAGGACACTGTGGATAGTACTTTCATCAGGATACCAGGAGAGCAATCCCATGCCCCCACTTTGGAGGGCCTGTCAGAATGAAGAAGATAAGCCTTAAGACCATCCGCAAGTCCCTCAGCATAAAGGGCAAAGAGGAGGGTGACTTTGTCATGCTCCAGCAGCCCTCAGTGACTACAGAGTTTTCTAAGGAAGAGTCACTTTTTGGGGGCTGCTACACCAAAGAGCTTTCTGGCTGTGACCTTGGTGGTGAAGAGGAGAAAGGAGGCCAGAATAAGGGCCGCTCAAAAAGTGAGAGCCTGATGGGATCTTTAAAGAGGAGGCTGTCTGCTAAGCAGAAGGTGAAAGTGAAAGGCGGCTCCTCTGCCATAGGCTCAGTGGATGACGACGACAACTTCTCATCCTCTTCTGTGCCTATCAGCTTCAGTGAGGTGAAAGCCCAGAGACCCCTTAGATCTGCATCCTTACGGAGTCACCATTATAGCCCCTCACCATGGCCTCTGCGGTCAGTCAACTCTGATGATGCGTGTATCAAAATGGAAGTTAAAGTTAAAGCCATGGTTCACTCTCCTAGCCCAAGTCCCAACTTAAATGGTGTCCGGAAAGAATTTCATGATTTCCAGATGGAAGGGCTCTTTCAGGACCAAGCAGAGTCCTTAAAGAATCTCCAGCAACCACAAAATGGTGAGCTGCATCTAAATATTGATGAAAATGATGTGCCTGTGGTGCTGGGGTTGACGCCCCAGGACTACATCCAGTACACAATGCCTTTAGATGAGGGAATGTACCCGGAAGGGTCCCGCTCCTTTTGCCTGGACAGCTCCTCTCCTATGGAAGTGGTGACAGAGGCAGACAATGGATCCCTCCACACAGACCAGGGACAGGAGGAACATGAACTGGTTAGTGGTTTGCCTCCGGATCTCTTCATGGAAACCTCAGTTAATAGTATTCTTATCGGTTCTGCTGGTGTAATGCTCCAAAGCTCCAGAGTAGAGGTCCCACCTCCCCTCTCTCCACTCTTGCCCCCCATGACAAGTAATGGCCGTATCCCCAGGACTTTTTCGGGCTTTAGTTCTTCAGACAGCCAGGTAGCTGAGAGGGTAAGGCACCACCTCAACTTTGACCCAAATTCAGCTCCTGGGGTCAGCCGGGTATACGACTCGGTCCAGAGCAGTGGGCCCATGGTCGTGACCAGCCTGACGGAGGAGCTGAAGAAGCTTGCAAGGCAGGGCTGGTACTGGGGTCCAATCACACGCTGGGAAGCAGAGGAAAAGCTGGTCAACTTAGCTGATGGTTCATTCCTGGTCAGAGACAGCTCAGATGACAGGTACCTGCTCAGCCTGAGTTTCAGGTCACAGGGCAAAACTCTCCACACCCGCATTGAACACTCCAACGGACGCTTCAGCTTCTATGAGCAGCCTGATGTGGAGGGACACACATCAATTGTGGACTTAATTGAACACTCTATCAAAGACTCAGAGAATGGAGCTTTTTGCTATTCCAGGTCTCGCTTACCAGGGTCTGCAACCTACCCTGTCAGACTAACCAACCCAGTATCTCGGTTTATGCAAGTGCGCTCCCTGCAGTACCTTTGCCGCTTTGTCATTAGGCAATACACAAGAATAGACCTGATCCAAAAACTGCCCTTACCTAACAAAATGAAAGATTATCTGCAGGAGAAGCACTACTGAGGACATACAGACAGGACAGTGGTAGCAATTTGCACTTTTGTGTTCAGTTAAGAGATTTAAACAAGGTTTACAGACAACCACAGTTTTGAGATGATTGGTTCTGGTGGCTCTTGATTTGTGTCCAGGTGACCCTGTCACTGTTCAGTCCTCCATTCCACTGTTCTGGGGTTGTTCGCTGGTTTTAGGAGGCTCTACTTCCAGAAGTATAGGCCAGCACATAATCTATTGCAAAAAATATAGCAGAGTTATACAGCCAAGTAATCATAGTTGAATACATAAAGTGCAGCCATTTTCACTTGTGATGTCTGGCTACGTGTAATATCCAGCTGTGCGAGTAGAGCAGATTTTCATAAATTTACTATCTGCTTAAAAGTTGGGCCAGTGAGAAAAACTAAATTTCACTCTGAATTTGAGAAGTCATTGAATTTTTATCCATGAAATTGTACATTTTGAAAATGATTTCAAGATGGAAAGGTATTGCTACATCAGATTTTAAGGTCTCTGCCAGCTGATCAATTTTGATCATCTTTTGCATTTTTATTAAGATGTTACCATCTTTTTCAGCATGATCACACTGCAAATTAGAACATCCATCTGCATTCATACTTTGCAATTCGACAAAGAGGAAAGTAAGACTTCATTGTATTTGTGATAATGGCTGACCTGTGATGTTCATTATATCCATTTACAAATATAACTAATTATTAAACAGGTGCAATTGCTTCATAAAGCAATATCTGACTTTATAATGGCATGTGGCAGCTGACATACCACAAATACATTTGTGCCTCAGTATTTAAATGGTACTGACTTTTTTTGTGTTACTTTTAGCTATACTGGTGTACAAACATGGACATTAATAGACATGGACATTCATTGGTCAGAAGTTCTTACACTAACCAAAGTAATCAATCAAAGTTGTGCACAATTTTATGAATCTCTTTCAGAGCCAAGTATTTACAACATCAACAAAATTGTATAGCAAAACATATTCAAAATTTGTCAGTCTGTCAGAGGCTTTAAACAGTTTGGTCAGTGAAGTAGCTTTAACTTGTTTGGCTGCATGTAGCCAATATACATTGTGCAAGGTACTCATAATGCTGGATTTTAATGTTGTGCTGTTTGTTGAAACGACACCAAGTTAATGTATAAACCTTTTGGAAACATGTTAACGTCAAAAGTTACATTTTTCTGCATTAGGAATGCTACAAAAACTGCACCGCAGCTCAGGCCTAACAACTTTGTCACTATCTGTAATGCTTGTATCTGCATGTAGTAAAGGCTTTAAGACTGTCAATTAAAGGCATTGTAGAGTTACTCTAAATGAGAGGAGATGTCACGGTATAAGATTGAGAGATTTTGGCTGTGGTGTTAAAACACAACTCTGAGTAAAAGGCTGTTAAATGCACAGTTGTATTTACCTTAGGCAGTTTATATGTAAAGAAAATTACCCTCACTTAGCCTGCAAGTGAAAAGCAGATCTCTAGTCAGTTGACCTGAATCTGTATGTAGGAATGGCTGTTTTGTAGTCTCTTAATGCCAGCAATGAGCTGGACCCAGATCAAAGGAATCCTGAAAAGGGTGTGAGCTTCGGTAAACGGATTTGGGAAAGCCAGGGTTAAGTCCTTCTTGCCATCTTGGAGCGATGCCACAGTTTCAGCATATGACAAAAGTTCAGTCACAGCTGCATGGCATCATTAGTGTTATATGGGTGTTAAGGACATTTGAAAAGAAGCATACAGTTTTTGCCATTGCTTATTCACATTGACCCCAGTCCCCACAGAGCTGCACTACCCCACAGATTATCTCTCTACTGGGCTGTTTGTGCCGGAGTAAAGGGAAGAGCACACAGTATGCTACGCAAGTGCTTTATATGGATACTTGACAGGGAATTGTGTTTTCACATTATGAATGAGCATCTTTTTTTGACATCAGTGTCCTTAAAAAGTATTTGGAAAATGGTCTCTCGGACAACTTTGGTAGGTCGTTAGCTCATAGTTCTAGTTTTAGTTAGCTGGAAATGTTGGCGTCCGAGACAGTTACCATGAATCTAGCACAGCAGAAATTAGATAGGAACTTTGAATGGTGTTGCATGTTTAAAGACTTAGCATTTTAAAGCTTTGAGTTGTATAGGAATGAAGGATTTAGGTTGTGTGTTTGGCTGTGTAGAGAGATGTTTTTTCTGTCACAAACATTGGCTGGACATTCTGTGTACAAGAAATGTATTTTTCTTTTTAGAATCCTTGAGTGATATTTTTTTTTTCTGTTTTGTGACACTTGCCATCTGGGGGATGGGGCTGTACAAAAGGAATGTACGCTTGTTTGAGGTATCCATTTTATCTGCCTGCAGACCAGTTTCAGAAAGCATGGGAAACATAAAATCTACATTGACACATTATTTGCACTTGAACATTCTCCAATGACATGCTTGGATCCTTTCCTGCCTAGAATTCTCCCTCAGATGGCTGTTTTAAAAAAAGAAATAAAGTCAAACATTTGTCCTTATGTGTTCGTATAACTGTTAGATTAAAATGTTTTGTTTTATTCATGTCTGTGGGATATAAAGGGTAAGGCACCAGCATCATTTCAAAGCCTCTGCTCATTGGCTGTCAAGGAAATGGGATCATGGCAAGAATGTGGATGTACATTTTATTTTACTTTTTCTTTTGTGTGTATGTGTTTCAGTTGAAATGTGAAATGTTAGTCTTTTTTAATACAATGTTCTTTCAATTGTATTTCCATTTTAATTTGCAATTTGTTATCAGATTTTTGACAAGCAGGAGCCAGTTTCATATGGTATGCTGCTGTGATTTCTCTAAATACTAGTTTAATATTAAGCATTATTGCCTTCAATGTTTGATTCCAGAGGTTGATGCTTGTTCAGACTGCTGAAGCATTTTGAATTAATAACAGCTGGTTAGCACTTAACAAGCTCCAACGTTTTATTTTGTGCATCTCGGTGAGTGAAGATAATTGTTTACAGCATTATGTTTGGACATCCCTTTTTGTTTACCCTCTGTCACATGTTCATCTTGGTACAATTTGAAAACTCTTTATTTCTTTTAATGTGTTATACACATTTGTGCTGCTTATGGATATGATTGCCTTTCTTGTATTTAACAACGGGGAAATAGAATGTCACCAATGTAGATGTATGTACACATAATGACTTTGGTTATCATCTTGGGAGAGCAAAGCAGATTTGCAATTTGTTAACAAATGTAGTCAGTTAAAAGAGAATTAGTAGCGATTAGTAAAACCCTCTGTAGAATTACCAGTTCACTCCAGTTTACATTGGTTGTCAACTGTCAACTTTCCAAAGTAGATGGTCTTTTTGTATTTTTCTTTTGGAAAAAAAATCAACAGTGATTTATTGCACATTTTGGATACAGTTCAAGAGGTTTTTGTATCTGCCAATTATAAATTATAAATAAAACTATATTCTAAAAAATGTTTTGGTATATTCTCTCATCTCTCACATGAGACTCATGACTAGATTGCTAAGATCAGGCTCACACATGTGTTAATAGGTAAAATCATGGAGGTCTTAAGGAGATTCTTTCTATACTGGGTACAAATTGGCAGCTAATCCCAAAGCTCTGGTTGCCTAATTTACAAAGACAATCCGGGTGGTCTTTAAATACAACTGAGCGAGGTAGAGAGTCAGGGGAAAGATTAACAGCAATGCTACCGTTCTCACTTTAACTTCACTTTAAGTCGACTCTGGAGAAACACCGAGTGAGTTCTTGTGTTGCAGAGGGAGAGGAGTGGAGTGGGAGTGGGAGTGGGGTAATGGTGTCAGGTTTGGACTTGGATCTGCTGAAACATGGTTCGCATGATGATGAGGAGGTAGGCTTTGTTAACTGCTGTGTCTGACGGGCCTCTCCTGGCATCTGAGGTGGAGATACACAACTGTTTACGCTCTCTGCCCGGTTCAAGATGATTTATTCATAACACACACTGGTGGTCGCATGTCATATAGAGATCCCTCCATCATAAAAGGACTCATCTCTGCCTTCCACTGTTACTTTTTTTTATTAATTTGCAGCTTTTCAAATGTTTATATTGAGAATTTACCAGGAGAGGTTCTACTTTGCTGGGAGAGTGCAACCTGTCATGATGTGACACAGCATCCCAGCATCTCAGCAGTTTTGTCTGCAAATGTGATATTCACCCTGCTCACCTTGCTACCTCATACCCAGGATGCTGCTTGCTTACCTGGAATGCTTCATTTTAGTTTGGTTGTTATGACAAGAAGCTGTCATTTGAAATCGGCTGTATATTTTGTCCCCATAGTTAAGTTTTGACTATTATTGTGCAATATGCACACTTTGGTCTAGTATAATATAATCTGGGCACATATTCAAGATGGAGATTCCAGTTGCTAATTGTCATTGACATAGGCTAATTAATAAGCATATACAGGTCAGTTTGTTTTGGATACAGTTCGATTGGAATATTTGAATTTGCTCAGAAACTGGTAGCATTAGCTTGTTGATTCAACAGTAGCTGATAATATTGGCTTGTTGATCAGCCAGTATCTGGTATCATTAGCTTGTTAATTAGTCAGTAGCTGGTAGCATTAGCTTGTCAGCTAACCCTAGCTGGTTGGTTAGTTGGCTGATGATATTAACTTAATTAGTCTGTAGTCTGTACCATTAGTTTGTTCATTAGTCAGTAGCCAATAATATTGACTTGATAGTTGGTTATCTGGCGTGGAATATTACTGTGTTAATCATTTGTGAGTCATTCTGTCAGGGAAATTATTCAGATTTGAATAATTTTAACATTAACATGCTGTTAACATAGTTTGTAAGCTAGATGGTTGCTATTTGCCAACATTTATTTGTTATTATGCCGGTATCTAAATTATACCATTAACCAGTTACTTCATAGCTAATTAGTAATATTAGCTTGTTAATATTATCTTGTTTGATTGTTCAATGGCTACTGAAATTTTTAGCTAACTTCTAAGATTTTCTTGTAACTATGTTGGTATCTGGCTTGTAACATTAGCTTGTTAGCTAACCCTAGCTGGTTAGTTAATTGGCTGCTGATATTAGTTTGTTAATTAGTCAGCAGCTGGCAATGTTAGTTTGTTCATTTGTCTGTAGTTGGTAGCATTATCTTGTGGCTAACCCCAGCTGTTTAGTTAGTCACAGGGCGGCTGTGGCTCAGGTGGTAGAGCGGGTTGTCCACTGATTGCAAGGTTGGTGGTTCGATCCCCGGCCCCTCCACATGCCGAAGTGTCTTTGGGCAAGACACTGAACCTGAAGTTGCTCCCAATGGCAGGCTAGCGCCTTGCATGGAAGTCTGTTGCCATTGGTGTGTGAATGGGTGAATGAGAAACACATTGTAAAGCGCTATGTAAGTGCAGACCATTTACCATTTAGTTGGCCTGTAGTTTTACAGGGTGGCAAGAAACAATCCAGAACACTTTGCAAAATCACAATTTTCACTCCTACTTTTTTTGCATAAATTAAATTAAAGAGCTTACTGTGTTAAATTAGTGAGCTTAAGGGGTGCTAGTATTTGGATTTTGTTATTCTTAGTAGGTAAACTAACTGCTTCCTTCTGTTACCTGTCTCAGAGGTAAGTTAATTTGTGTAGTCGGTGTGTGTGTGTGTGTGTGTAACAGCTGCTTGCATGACTATCAGTGGGTTTCCTGAGTAAATAAAGCATGACTAATTAACTTAAGCTAAGCTAATCTGCTGCTGTATGTAGCTTTATAGGCAAACCCAGTAAGTGCAGTTTCTTTAATTCACAATAACAGATGTGTTGGAATATAACAGTGACGTATGATTGGGTTTTAAGTTAATGAGGCGAAATTGCTGGAGGTGTGTTTGTGGTCTCCTGGCAAAGTCCAGTATTCAGTTTTGTTGATCTCGGCCCCTTTGTAGGTGAAACATTTGGCTCTTTAGTTGTTAAATCCTCCATACATTCACTAGCCAGTTGCAAACTGTGTACACTGTATGGTGGGTTGTGTTTAGGTGCATTGTTCTAGCCTACTGTGGCCAAAAACAGCTAAAAAACTAGCTATAAAGCTCTGTAAAGCAGGAAAAAGGATGCAGTTTTGGGTGACAATCACCCTTCAACCTCCGGGGCTAAAAAATGTAATCAACACAGAAGTGCCAAGAACTACAGTTCCACAAATGACCACTTGAGGCTGCCTCCAAAAATGATTGAACCCCCCATTGTCCCTTATGTTAAAATGTGTTACTTTACAACTGAAATAAATGTGTTTACAGCCTGGTAAAAAAAAACGGCTGTGGTCTCTATCGCTAATTTCCTTGGTAATAACAGCTGTACAGGTGGTAAATTATTATATAATTTAACTGTTTTATTGTATTAAGGCTTAAAATTATGCATAATTAAGGGCATTTGGTGCCGCCAGAGGACAATCCATGGCCCGCCTCAGCTCCACTCACGATCCAACTCTGTGCTTATTTTTGGGGTAGCCTGGACTTAGGAGGAGCAAGGCTTTGCCAAGTTGGCGACAAATAGAACCACCACATGGAGCTTCCAAACTGCTGTTCAGGAAACCAGTGGGTGACGTCATGAAGGGTTTATCAGGAGACATTTTTTGACTTGTTTTTTTGGCGACTGTACCAGTTTGAGAGTGATAGCAGAATCCACTCATGGCTTTTCAGGCTGGTGGAATTTCAGTTTCAAGTCCAAAAACTTGAATGCGTTTGCGGCATTTGTTTCAGCGCATAATGTCGAGACAAAAGTGCTCATTTGTGAGCAAATTTCTTCACAGTGTGGTTCTTAGTTTGAAACTGTTTACTCTGGAGAATCCATCTATCACATGTCTGCCGTCTCAGATTGATGATCCATTCCTGCCATCTGGTGCACTGCGTGGTGCACCCATTTTTCACCTACAAACAGGGATGATGTTGACAGCTTGAATTAGCCAGCAAACATATATATCGCTTTAAATTGTCATGCCAGGAAAACATCGGTGGGTCTAGCTAGTAATGATAAAGCCGAAGTTACCTGCTGGCAACAGATGTCTTTCAGCCCAGAGTGAAAGGTTCAGCTCTATTAATGCTTGTGATCTCATGCCAGCAGTGCCATACACCGCTGAGACCCTCTCCTTCTCCATCTATCATACATTAGATGCCTCTGAACCCCAATTAGCCCTGTTAGAGACGGGACTGCCTTCATCATTAGCAGGTCCCCACTGAAACAGCAGCTCATCGTGGTATTCATTGTGATCATTCTTCACAGTTTCCCATGTATTCGTGGAGAGTATGTTTGTTGAAGTTCAGCTTGGTAGCTACCACTTTGTGTGTGTTACGCTGTTGTGCTGTATGCCTCCAGATCAAAACGCCTTTCATCACGGTTAGTTTCCAAAAGAAATACCTCTCCCACACCAAGCAAAGGCGTAATTTAGCAAACAAAAGTGGTTCAAACTGTGTATAACTGAGCGTCAGTTACACTTTCGGGAAAGAGCAGGAACTCTGAGATTCTTGAGAAGCGAGCATGGTTAATGACCAGAAAATGGCAGCTCCAGATGGCCCCAGCTCCAGGGTGTCAGCGGCGAAGAAGCTGCCCACTTTGATATTTGATTGATAATCTGTCAAGAAAGTAATTTCTTTTGTGAGGGCCTTTCATGCTTCACATTTTATATGATTAAAATAGGATTTTCTTTCAACTATTATGCTGTTTCTTTGTGATTTCATTTTACAGCAGCAGGAAATGTAAATTAGCTACCTGAGTTACCTATAAACTACTACCTTTCAGAAAGACATCTTTATAATTACAAATGGCATAGGCACACAAGCGCTGAATAATAATAAGCTAGAATTGTGTGTGTTTATATGCATATGTGCCTTTACCGAGTACATAGCTTCCAGCACAGACTTGAAGGCCAAGGGGAGTCATAAGACGGCTATAATTATGTCATTAAAAAGAGTGACATCTGGAACTTGGGGGCCATCGAGCAACACAGAGTACCCACCTTCTTCCCTCCTTTGCCCCCTGTGACACTGACAATCCACTCTCATTCCCTCCGACAATCTGCCCATCCTTCACGCGGGACCTCGGTGTGTGCGTGTGGATGTGGCGTGATGGTGTGGAGGGGGTTGGGTGGGGAGTGAACAGGTGGCAGCCATCAGGAAATGGATGGGGAATGCTTTGAATGGGAAACTTGCCTCCATTCCTCACGGAGTACCTGGGTGTCTGCCCTTCACCAGTGGTCCAAGAGGCACAGCGAGGATGGGAGAGATGAAATGAGAACAGGTGGTGGTTTGTCGTTTAACGAGGAATGGAGTTCCCCTGTAGGTCTGCGGATGAACAGCCAATAGAACAGTGCGGGCGACGCCTTCGCCACAGGATCCCTACCCTACTGCTCGCGCGTCTTGGTGGTCCTCACACTGTATCCAAAACAAGAAAGCCTTACAGGTAAAAGCTCGACATGTAACTGTGTACAACGGCGGTGTAAATGAGCTTGGGACTTGCAGATAGCAAATTTACCCAGGACAAAAAAAAAAAAAAAAGTGCACCGCCAGAAGAAAATGAACAATGTGTAATTAATGACATACCTGCCTCCAATCTGTTTTTGGTCAAGGGCCAGGCTGCTATCATTTTGTACTTTGATTGAATCGCAGTCACACACCCCCACTCTTTGAACTGCCACTGTCCCACAAGTGCTTCATGCTCCCTCGACTGAGATGTTGCACGGCAATTAACAGCTCCCCCTCCTCTGAGTCTGCATTACTCAGCAGGGCCCCACCCTCCTCTGCAGCCATATCCTCATAATATTCTACCCCCATCCTTCTCCCTCAACTCTAATGTGTTGATCACAGTAGCTCAGGGCCCTCTGAACCTCTGCTGCTGTGATGAACTCCTTCTCTCAGTCCACCACAACCCCTGATACATAGCATCTGCTTTGTAACTTTCAAACTGAGCCTAAGTTCATTGCGGCTATAAGAAAAGCTGCTCTGTTTTTCTTTTTGAATATGCTGCCAGTTCTTGTTTGATAACATTTCCCAGACAATTAAGCCAGAGTTGTAATTTCTCTTCCTAGATATGATATTTTCTCAAGTAAAATTGCTATCCGTCATTCTTACTATACGTGACTGTGAGGCTTAAACATTTCATCTCCATAGTTGCAGCTCCAAGGCGGCTGATGGGATCTAATCACTGAGATGTATGCTAATTGTGCTGTTTGACATCAATGGCTGATATTCATCAGAATATCTACGGCAAGATAAAATTCTTTTTAGAAAAAAGCTGAAATTAGTTTTTATTGGTTTCCAAAACTCTTTTTAAATTGCTACCGATTCATTAGAACATCCTCAGTCTATTGTGCACTGCCCGAAACTGTTGACTGATCTTGGTAACTGTTCATTTTGTGGTATACAGTAAGTTTTTTTGTTTTTTTAAAATCCATTATGGTTTGATGCACTCCCGTCACGCTGACATTACCGACCTTAACGGTTTAACATTTTGACAAGCTTGTTAACCTTAAACCTTGATTACATTATCTCAGGAGCCATGCAGAACAACATAGGAGTACATTAAATGCTACGTTTCTGGAAAAAGGAATGAATTAGTTGAGAAATGGATTTGTTATGGCAGCCTTGGCTCCCTCCGCAAATCTGCAATCTATTAAAGAAGAGAGATTTTATTTTTTTTCCCCAAAAATACCTGTGATACCTTTGCAGGGGATTTGCAATTTCCTCCAGGACATTCTTGGGGCCACAGGTCTTATTAAACATTCGAAGATTCCGAAATCTATGCATATTTACAAGGGAGTATCCAACTGTCTTTTAACATTTCAAATATTTAAGTCTCTCTGTCTTTCTAGCAGCATCACTCTAGGGATTGCAAGGTTAGTCTGTGGGTCAATAAAAAGGTTTAGTGCTTTGTTTAAAGTGACATACCTTAATAACAAGAAGACGGACTGACATTATTTACACTGTAAAAAGCCTGAAAAAATACTTGACAAAACAATGGAATACTGTAACATCCGAAAACTGCAACAAAAAAAAGAAGAAGAAAAAAGGAAATGATGGTAAATATCTGTAAAATAATTATATATTTGGCTGATTTAAATGCATAAAAATGGTGTAATTTTGCAGTCAAATGTTGTAAAAGAACTAAGTACCATTTATAAAAAATACAGATGTTTGATGTGGACCTTATTTACAATTCTGGCCTCTTTTTTATGGTTAACATGTAAATTAATAATTGTTTTCTGTGATTTTACAAGTTGTTATCGACAATTTAACAAAACTGGGAAAATGGGTGAAATAACAGTAAATAGTTTTTAAAAAAAATACTCAAAAAAATCCCTCAGAAAACAGCTGTGAATATCTAGAAAAACAGGCCTGGGGAAATATAATCAACTATCCACATGATATGGAATAAGTGGGAAAATGTGAATTTTTTGTGATTTGGAGGCAACAACCCTTTAAAATATAGTGTTTATCCTCTGTACACACAGGCTCTCACCTCTGATGGGGAAGATCAGAGGAATGGGCACTATCTCTAACATTGATGTAAATCTGAACCAGCACACTGCGGTAGCTGGCTTGAAAGTAAACCTGGAGGGAAGCCTTTTAAAATTAGATACAAACTGAAAGAATTGTGAGGAATATTGGCCAGTGCCCGTGACTTGTAGATACACAGCATGAGTTTACCTATCTCCTATTTACATCCCATGTTTGGTTATTAATCACTCACATGCAACAGGAGAACGTAATGCATTTTGATATCACACTTATAGAGTGTAATGATGGGAAAACCATTCATTACCTAAATGCTAACCATGACTCATTTGACGTGGACTAACACAGTCTCCTCACTTGTTATATCAGCTAATCTTACTGACTTTGTCTCTAGCCAGCTATTTATTGAGTCCATCTGTCTCTGTCAGTCTGTCCATCTTTCCTTCTCTCAGATCCCTGCAGCCATGTAGGCTCTGCATGAAATCCTTCAATCCCATTAGGTTTTGTATGTCTTTGCCCAATGTCTGCCCAGAACAAGTCAAATGGAGAATCTGTTGTCCTGAATCTGTCTTCTCCTTTTCTTCCAGAAACAAACAGAAGCACAAGAGACGGGCAAACCCCTTAAATACACCTCCGCCATATAAAGGTGCTTAATGTAACATGGCATACTAAATGAAATACTCATTTATTATTCAGGATTAGGTTTTTAATGGGTGAGTCCCAGTCCTGTAATACAGTGCTCCCTCAATTGTTTCCAGTTTGTAAATAATGTAATGCAGTCTTGATGAGTAAAAATGGCCACGGGCCATGCAATAGTAATGAACTCTGGGAGCGGGCTCAAGCAGAACTGAAATAATTCTGTTTGAGGAGGACAGTTAAATATCCACAGCTGTCATTAGACAGATCTACGGGGATGTGCTCGGATAAAAGAATGTGTTCCTTTATTTATTCATCTCACAAACTGTCAAGTGCTCTAAAGACTTGGTAGTTTGTTTAATGTCAGGGTGCAAATGAAGTGAAAATGCTTTGAGTGAAGTCTGACAGGAAGCATCATTTGCTAATTGCAGGCTCACAGAAATCTTTATTGAAGCCTGTGCGCATAATTGTGCAAAAAGAAAAATGAAAATAATTCATTTTTTGCCATTTATGATTCAGCACTTAAAAACCTGAGCATAAAATCTTTCATTTCAACACACATAGAGCAGGATTAAAAAATTAAAGAATGGTTTATTTCAAAGGCATAAACAGTTGCTGGTTAATACTTTGAACCGTTTTAAACAACATTTAATATTGTAATCTTTACAAGCCCTTCATCTATTTTTTCTCAGGTCTCAAAGGTCAAAGCAGCCTCTTGAATCAAAATCAAAACCACTACATGTACTGATTGAGCATGATGAGGAAAATGAGTGTTCCTGAAAAGGGCGCCTCAGTGTTTCCTGTTTGAATGAGAGCCTTTAGAGACATCAAGTGGTCTTTGTGGTGTGTGATGTAATTTCTGAGTAGAAAAGAAAGAAAGGAAAACAACACAAACACACACACACAAAGAAAAACACTTTCATTTGGGCGTGTTTTGTGCTACATCCCTGAATGAAATGAACAATTACATTCATGCCGTGTTTACGCAACTTAATTCCGTGAGAGACATCAAAAAAACAGTTTTCAATTTAGTGTCATTTTGACTAAGTAGCTTTAGCCCATGCATGTCTGCTCCTCCTACTGAAGTGTGCCGTTCTGTTTTAAGTATAAAAATCCTTCCAAATCCCCTCGAGAAAAACAGCAGCTTAAGGAAGGTTAATGTTCACTGTCCTTGCTTCCTCCACTTCAGTGTAAGATTATAATGGAGGACGTGAATCACATTCGTCATATGAGCTGTGAGTCATAAGGAAATGAGCGGAAGGGACAGCAGGTCACGACCTATGAGCAGTGATGGAAAATGGCTTTTTAGCTTTTCATGCAGGTAAAATTTGTAATACATATCTTGAACCAGCATTTGCAATATTTGACAATCATAGCCATAATGACAATACAATATGAAAAATACAATGGAAAGACTTTGCTAATTTATTATTTTGAGTTTATTATTGAAAACAAACCCTTTATTATGGATGATATTGGAGAAAATGAGTCTGTTAACTGTAATTTATCAGCCTCAACACAAAGCTGCAACCTGCCTGTCATGATTTTTGCATTATCCTCTATGACCTATAGATGTCCTTGTTCAGCAAGTGATTCTGCTCCGATCCAGTTCTAAAAATAAGTTACCTCTGTTTCTGAGTACAAAGTGAAAATAATATATCTAATCCTTTAATAAGAGAGCAAACTGACATGATATCACACGCTGGTCTCATATAAAGTCTTTAAGTTGGTTATGTGTCTCTTTTATTCTGTTCGTGTCTCTTTTTTTCATTCTTCAAAACTCACCCTTTTTTTTTTGTAAATGTAGATGAATGTGATTCGTGAGCCTTTGTTTGATTCTAATTTAGACTTTACTGCCTTTCTTCTGTGGATTTTGCGCAGTTCTAAATGAAGACGTGTGGCAGAGGAAAACCTTTTGGAAGCCGCAGTGCAGACTCGTCTTCTCTGTAGCCTCGACAGAGGTTTTCTGTAATTCAGCATCAGAGACTCAAGTTGATCCAAGAAAAGCACAAGCCATGTCTCACTCTGACTCACTCCTTATGAAAACAAAAATATGTATTATCATAATCCCTGGTTTCTGTGTTTTACATGAACCAAGCCAGACTGCTTGTAACAGATTTAACTTGCAGGTATGATTAGTGATCGTGATTATTCATTATTTTTACTGCAGCTCAGCAGATTGCTATTAAGATCCTCCACAGCTTCAAAATATTGCATTCTTGTGCTTACTTTCTGTCACATGATCTTAAACATCCCTCTAAATGCTTTTGGATTGTTTTACACTGCCTCTGATTTATTTATTTTTTGAAGTGTCCAAAGTAATTATTTAGAAGTCACAATAAAAACAACATTGTATTCTGACGACTAATAGAACAAAACGGAGATTTATATTCCTTATGTGGATTTGATCGTAACCTGTGGCACTCATTTCTCCTCAACGCAGGTGTTTCGGTCCATTTCAGAAATCATCCTCTACCCTCAAATATGCACATTTTATATATATATAAATCATCTGCCAAGGCAGAAATGTCTGTAAACCCACATTTAGGGGAGTAAATATGCAGTATGTAAGGCTTTTGGATCTATGAATCACAAAGGTAAAAGACTGTCAGCTCCGGTGCTGCAGTGCCTAGATCTTAACGAGTGAGGAGACAAGAGGAATGTGGAGCAGACGTGGGTGGTATTTAAAACTACATATAAATAAATAAAAGGTGAAAATAAATAAATAAATCCTACCTACATCAGTGAGCTGATAGCGATCTCTTGTGAGATGAATCCAAATAGAGCAAATGGAGGACAAGCTGCTTAATTTTCTTGGTTTAGCCTTGAATCTTTATATGCTTCTACTCAGCCCCGATACATTTCTATTCCACGCATGTTTACATATCTGTAACCTGGTAGAATTATCACTACACAGGGTCTGATCGCACCCTGTGACTCGTTTGAGAGTCACGGGTTTACCTACAGTGTGTCTCATTCACGCAAAGAAAGGTTTTAAGCGGTATCACCTTCACAGACATTTAAATTTCTCTTTTCCCTCATCACTTTAGAGAATGGATACTATGAAAGGCGAGCCATAAAAGAGCACTTTTCAGCTTATTATTCAAATTGAGCTTTCAAAAATATAAAAGGAGCCCAGAAGAATGGCATTTCAAAGCTGCTATTGCCTGCAACTCCTACAAGAACAGGAAAGAGCATTTTCATTGTCCGTGTTCGGGAGTTACAGAGACTTTCCTCCTCAGAAGTGAATAACATAAGCTGGTATTCACCTGTATAGTTCAAATGAATGTGCTGTTCTGAAAGGTGGGAGTTACAGCAGCTGGTTGGAAGAATGTTTTCATGAACAACTGTCAAATTAGCACCATACAAAGCAACACTAAAGTACCGTCTAATAATGAATTCTTCCTCAAATAATCAAATACTGTCCTTCTAACTTCTCTATTGAAGCTGCTCTCTGAATAGTTTTTAATATACGACACATAAAGCGAACAAAGTACATGAAATGGAGACAAAAAGGTAAAAAGATATTGGAGTAGGACTATTTTCTTCTGCATTAATCTGTCGTTTTTCTGTCTTCCACGATGGACAGACACACATCCAAAGTTTTGTCAAGCCCGGGGTTCTTAGATTTCCTTTCATCCACCACTATTGTCCACCACTCCCTCCTCTTTCAACCAATCCACTCACGCCACATTGTGCCTCAGAATTTCACCCACATCCTTCACACAGTCTCCAATAAATCTTTTACCTCACTGGACAAGCTGTGATCTTACAGAGGAGCAAACACGAGGAGAAAACAGAGGAGGTCGGCGCACGTTTGTATTCATAACGCCACTGTTTTGTGTAGACCTCCTAAATTTTAATTAAAGCTATTCCTAGTTGTTTACCACAATTACTCATCTTTTAAACGCATATATATTCAGAACGGATCACAAGCAAAAGTTGTCGCTCACAGAGAAGAACCCACGCAGAATTATTATCCGATTCTGCAGTTTCAGCTGAACAGTTTTTTTTTTTTTTTTTGTATTTTTAGATCATTTTTCAGGTTGTCTGGCCTGAACTGTCAATGCTTTCATTGTCATTTTCAGCCACACCAGGTAGATTTAAAAACACACTGATACCTGCTACCTGCCCAGCATTAAATGGCTGATAGACAACATTAGCGACTTGTTGGTGAACATGGTGGAGCATGGCATTCTGCTAAAGAGCTGGATTTCTCTTAGTTGTTGGTGGTGACCAAATGCAGGGGTAAAACATGGGGAATATTGGACTTTTAATCACCAGTAAACAGAACTACAAATCCAAATGAATGCAAATGTTGCTTAAATGGGCAATTGTTCGCCAGCATTTTTGCCATATCAACTTAAAAGATGACAATACACCAATCAGCCACAACATTATGACCACTGACAGGTGAAGTGAATAATATTGATCATATTGGTACTATGTGGTGTTCTGCTGGAAAACCTTGGATTTTGGCATCCGTGTTGATGAGACTTAGACACCCAAATAAACATTGTCCCAGAACAAGCACACTCCCTCATGCAAATGGCAATCCCAAATGTCACTGGCCTACCCCTGCAGGAAAATGCACCCCACCACATGGCAAAAACATCAAACAATCAGGAACATCTTGAGGAACATGACAATGGCCCAAGATGTTGATTTGACCTCCAAACTTCCTAGACCCCATTCTGATCAAGCATCAACAGGATGCAGTGGAACAAGTTTGATTGACAGAGGCCCCACTGCACAAGCCAGAGTACCCAAAGGATCCATTGCCAACATCCTGGTGCCAGACCCCATAGGACACCCTGAGAGGTCCTCTTGTCCATGCCCAATGGTTCAGAGCATTTTTGAACACATAAGGGGGACCAACACAATATTATGCAGGTGGTCATAATGTTATGCCTGATCGGTGTAGTGTTATAGTGTTTTTTTGGTTGTTTTTTTTCAATATTCAAACCAGTGCAAGAAAAATAATGAATGTTCTGTAATGTAGATCCTGCAGCAGGCTTGGCCCTTTGTCGGCCAGTATCTAGAGAAGTTGCTGGTGGAAACCATCGCTCCTGCCATCCGTGCTTCCAGCATTCATCTGCAGACTCTCAGCTTCACCAAGGTCAACATAGGAGACAAGGTACCCTAATGGCCTGTCATAAACGCAGCAATTACAAATGTGCCATGACCAGAAAAATTCAATCAATCTCAGGATGCTAATGTGGGTAATATGTATGTAAGTGTGGTAATGAGGTGGCCGGTCATGCTACCCAGTTCATTACAAGTCTATGGATGGATGAATTCGTTACAGCGAGTGAAAATATTCATGTGCATCTCTTTGCTAATGTGATTCCTGGATCAGTGGTGTTGGCTTTTATTAATGGCAGTTGCTGTATTCACAGGCTGTTAAGGTGGTCGGTGTAAAGGCTCACACAGAACACGACAAGAGACAAGTCATGTTGGATTTGTACCTGAGGTAATGCATCACAACTTTAATTCATTAATCGATTTATGTTGTTGCTCAATTATAAAAACAAGTCTTGTCAGATGCTGACATGTTATTGAATTAGAGCACTATGAAGTTTCCAGCATAGTGGTTTGTCCTTGTCTGCAACAGCGCTGTTATCATCACTGTTTACTTAACATAAAAAAGAAAACAGCTCTATCATAACTGACATCAGCTGCTTCCCCTGGTTAAACATTTATCTTCTATCTGTCACTACGCTTCTATTACAGCTATGCCGGCGATGTTGAGATCAATGTTGAAATCAAAAAGTACTTCTGCAAAGCCGGAGTGAAGGGAATCCAGGTACAAGAAGAGCTGCTTTGATATTATTATATTGTTAGCGGTGATGTGGCCTGAAAACACACTTTCAACACAAGATTTTCTCTTTGTAGCTCCATGGAAAGCTGCGTGTGATCCTTGAGCCTCTGATTGGAGATGTGCCACTGGTTGGAGCCATTACAATGTTCTTCATTCGCAGGCCTGTGAGTGTTTTCACTATACCGCATTGCTGTCTGAGGTCTTCATTTATTCATAAGTCTTTGTTTGTTTCATACGTGTAGAAACTGGACATCAACTGGACCGGACTTACCAACCTGCTGGACATCCCTGGATTAAAGTGAGTTTATATGATGGAGCTGTTTGTAGATCTCTGAGGCCGAGTTAATCTTTTGTATTTTGCTTGTGTTTGTTCCCTTTTGAGTAGGAGAGCCGTTTTGAAATGTCAAAAAGTTTGATGGCTGCACTTTTTCTGAACCGATGCATAGGTTTCAGAGAATTTATAATTCATTTAGCCTCAAGAACCACTTTCCTAGTAGGCTAGTAGTTCCTACAAACTGAGACAGACAGTAGAGCTTAAGTGTCTTTCTGTTCACTGACAGATTTGTGTGGTTACATCCTGAAAGGATAAGGAGGGTAATATTCTTCATGTTTGTTCTTGTCAACGATCTCAATGAAAAGACAAAAACCAACAATAAACTGATTATACTAGCAAGCGTTGCCTGTGAAGCCACAATCTCCTATGTCTATGATCTCTATTGTTATCCAAAAGCTATTAAAAACACATTAGTGTGCCACTGTGTTGTTCTGGGTGACATGTTCCTCCTTTACCATGAACATGGGCGCTGTAGTTTATTTAAAATCAGCCCTTATAGACTGTCCTGGAGCAGAAAATACTCAAGAGAGCTTAAAATATACAATATATTAGTCCACTTTTGAAAGTAGACACCCCAAAATGCTCAATTTTCTCTTGTTAGAGTAAATAACTTGGTAAATACCAAATTCTGCAGCTATTTCAGAAAATGGCATGGCCTTTATAAAATGAAATCTGTTTTTTAGGATTTCACACTTGAATAGGAACAAATACACTTAATGCTTAGTGCCACAAACAGGTTAGGAAAAGCAGAAATATTGTGAGATGAACTAATATATTTTTGGTCTTGTTCTTTTCATGAGATTTGTTTGTTGACAATAAGACAAATATTGAACAATGCCAGCCTTGTTCTTCGAGTTGTTAGAACTAAATGCCACACTCGTGATCTTGCAATATTATGACTCATAGCTTTATCTTCAGGTGTTTTTTAAGGGCCATTATGTAAGTTTGAAATGTGAACAATGTAGAATCAACTATGCAGTTACATGAAATATGAAAAGTGAATGTAGTGAATGTAAAGTGACGGTGTCATAAATGCAAATGCTGCAGAGCATTTTTAGTGTACTTGTATGGTGGTGGATTCTACACTGTGTGCATTACAAACCTATATGATGCACTTCTGTGAAAATACAATTAAAGCATTGTCAGAGGTGTAAATGTGTTGCTGATGCATCAGCGTTATATATACAACCTTAGTATTCCCTTTGGCAATACTATCAATGGCAGTTTGTCATTATTTTTTAATTGTATTCCTCCTTCAGATGACATTTGCAAACATGATTTCTCAGAAAACTGTCCATTGAGCCCTCCTGTTGGTTCTGTTGCTGTATTTCATGTTATTTATGCATGAAATATGGTTGGCATTAGTATATAGCCTCTGTATGCCTGTCTGTATGTCCCCTCCCTGTGTGTCCCCAACATCATCCTTGCATTCATTTGCAGTGCCATGTCGGACACTATGATAATGGATGCAATAGCCTCCCACCTGGTGCTCCCCAACCGTCTCACTGTTCCCCTGGTGGCCGACCTGCACGTTGCGCAGCTCCGCTCCCCTCTCCCAAGGGTAACTGTCTTGATAATGAATGGCCTGGAGACCCACTGGAGCCACATAAACAGAAGCAAACATGGCTCAGCGTAATTCATGCGAGCAAACACATAGCCTTAAGGTCAAACAGCAAATCACACTGTGAATGAAAAAACATGGACACACATTTTGCGGACATACTAATATTTTGATTTTATCTGTGCATGCATGGTTTCCTGCATATGTACGCACACGCTAGGGAGTTGTGCGTATTCACCTGCTGGAGGCCGAGGACCTGACTGCCAAGGATACAGTCATCAAGGGCCTAATCGATGGGAAGTCAGACCCGTATGCTGTGCTGCGAGTCGGAACCCAGATCTTCACCTCTCATCACGTGGACAGCAACCTGAACCCACAGTGGAGGGAGATGTACGAGGTGAGAGGGCCGGGAGTGACGAAAAATGCAATGAACTGCAAAGAAACATGAGATGTATGACTTTGGGTTGTTACTCAGCTGCTGCACCTTCTACTAGTGTGTGCGACAAAAGTTACAGCCCTGTGTTGGTGTCCTTGCTTCGTAGCCCTTGCAGTAAGTCTTTGATAGTAAATATGTCACTGCCGCTTCAGAGATAAACATTTTTGTGAAGATTTTATCTACTTCTATGGTAGCAGGAAGCGGCTGTTTCCGAGATAAGCAGGTGTTGCGAAAACTGCTTGCTCAGAAACACATTTGTCTTTTCTCTTGGTTTGTGTAATTTGCCTCGAACACCAAATAGACATTAAATAACCTACATGGACTTAGCTCAGTAGTTACAAGTTCTTGCCATTGTGATTGTGTTTGCATGCCCTTGTGTTATTATGTCATTTGTGGTTGTATCTATACTTGTATATTTGTTGTGTGTTTTGCGTACTTGTCCATTTATGTGTGTGTGTGTGTGTCAGGTGATTGTCCATGAAGTACCTGGTCAGGAGTTGGAAGTGGAAGTGTTTGACAAAGACCCCGACCAGGATGACTTCCTAGGGAGGTAGCTTATCCATTCTCATTCATTTACTCTGTCTCTATGTGCTTCCATTGCTACTTCCATAACCTTTCCGTAAGCTTTTTGCCACGCTGGGCATCGATTCTGTTGAAATTTGAACATCTTGGTGTCTTTTATTTACAGCTTTATTGATTCTCTGTATGTCTCTCTCTGCCTGTTTCTCTTTCAGGGTCAAGGTGGATCTTGATATTGTAAAGAAGGACAGAGTTGTGGATGATGTGAGTAGTGATGCTTGCAAGGTTTTTGACAAAATCTTTTTTTTTCTTCTCACAGATCACAAATAATGAACTGCAACCAAAGAATACAGTTATTCTTTTGCTCTAAAGCATTAAAAAAAAACAAAAAAAACTGCAGTATTCCTGTTAGCATGTGACTCTACCATGTGCCTGCTCATGATCTGCTCTGATCTCACCGTCTTCAATCCTGATCCTCCAGGCTGAAGAAACCAGCCACACGAGAAAAATGTGTGTTTAATGAACCCTCTGTTTTTGTTCCCAGTGGTTCAATCTGAGGGACGTCCCATCTGGCAGCGTCCACCTCCGGCTGGAGTGGCTCTCTCTGCTGTCCTCTGCTGACAGACTGAGTGAGGTGAGGCTGCAGCAGCAAAATGCAGCTCCATGGAGCTGTTTGTTTTCTCAGTCAGCAGAAGGGCTTCGTATAATGATGTGGACAACATGAATAATACACTGATCATCTTCAGAGAATTATTTATATATGCGAATGCCTGTATTTTGATAGCGTGGCAATATAAAGAGAGAGGAAACATAATGCAAGAGAGTATCAAACTGGTAACTTCAAGATTATGTAGCACACACCCTAAACCATACAACCACTAAAAGGTCCTGGGCCCTAGCATGGATTAAATAGCCATCAAAAAATCACAAAAAAGGCGAACTAATCTTCATCTACTACAGTTCTTCATTTCTCCCACTGCCACAGATTTAGATAAAATGTAATTTCTTTGTTTGACCTTCATCAAACCGGGAAGGTCAAAGTAGGCAGTAGTAACTACAAGATACAGACTGACAACACTGAACAGACAACATGAAAGCTGTCACAAGTCAAGATCACATAGAAATAGTAAAATTCTAAATTTCCATCTAGAATCACATGCATGAAATTTGATATATACACAGTATATCTAGATATCTGCATGGATGGATGGATGGATGGATAGATAGACGGACAGACAGACAGACAGATAGATAGATAAAGAATATATATAAAGATAAAAAAAACTTTCCTTTTGATTACTACACTACACTTGATTATTACACTTCTGTAATTATACAGAGTAATTATACAAGATATCAGATATAAAAAGCAGAAGAGATGTAGAAGTGTAAAGTATCAAAAAAAAAAAGAGATACTCACTTAAGGTGAAAGTATCTCAAAATTATACTTTAGTACAGAACTTAAGTAAATGTACTTGGCTACTTTCCACCACTCACAAAGACTGCATCTTTTATGTAATTCAATTCATCATCATCATTTTGGTTTAAGTTGTACTACCTGCTGATGTATATTGTTGTATGTGAGCTTGTGTTTAGCAATTGTTTTTACACATCTTAATATATGTTTTATATATTTTGTTATGTTTTATGAACTTTATGTTTAAATCTGTGTGTGCTCTCAGTTTCCTCTCACTGCAAGATAAATTTCCCCACAGGGACAATAAAGTTAAGCTGCAGACAGCCTAGGAATCTGAAAACATCAATCCAAACCCAGAACTGTCCAACAGTAAATCAGGGACACGTTCTTCTTCAGCTTATTATCTAGTAACATTGTCTGTGGCCACTGGTAGGATACTGGATATTCTGGATCAGTTTTCTCACATGCTGCCCTGTTTGTTGTTTTACTTCCAGGTGATTCAAAAGAACCAGAACCTGACCAGTAAGACGGCTGATCCTCCATCTGCCGCCATCCTCGCCATTTATCTTGACCAAGCTCATGAGCTGCCTGTAAGATTGTCACTATTTAATTCATGTTGTGTGCATTAAATTTTCATGTCACTCACATTGATGCATTTAATGTTTCAGATGAGAAAAGGTAACAAGGACCCCAGTCCGATGGTGCAGATTTCCATTCAGGATTCCACTAAAGAGAGCAAGGTAAGAATTGAACTCTTCCTTTAATAGTTTACACCAAACTCTGAGCATAATTAATGCTTTCCTGTTTTCTTTAGACTTGCTATGGGACCAACAGCCCTGTGTGGGAGGATGCTTTCACCTTCTTCATTCAGGATCCTCGCAAACAAGATATCGACATCCAGGTAAGTCTCCAGTAGCAGCTGAACTCATCGATCAATCCGGCTGAATTGATTTTGCAGTTGCTCCCAAGGTGTCGAGGTGATTAGTACACTTTTTTATCAGTTTTTAGTATAAACTGCCCTCTCCTCTTTTTACTGTCATATTTGCCTGCGTTGCTGTTTCTTTTGCTAAGTCCTTGTCTTTGAACCAGGTGAAGGACGATGACCGCGCTCTGTCCCTGGGGAATCTGACCATCCCTCTGACCCGTCTACTGGGGACCCCTGACCTCACCATGGACCAGTGGTTCCAGCTGGAGAATTCGGGTTCAGCCAGCCGTATCTACGTCAAAGTTGTGCTTAGGGTTCGTATTTCACACGTATACTTTTGTGCACACACGCATGTGTTGTGTAGTGTGCTGCAGTAAAACTGTGAAGCAAAACTTTAAATTTATCATGAGTGTTTGTTGTCCATGGAAATCAAATTCTGCAAAGAATGTAAGATACTGGAGAGGTTTTAAGGACGGGGACACATTCATTAACAAACGTAGATTGCCACAAGACATGAAGCCACATTATTTAGCAATTTGTTGCTTGACAGTTGTTCTCTTAACCGTTTCCTATTAGGTTTTGTGGCTAAGTGACGACACCACTCCTACAACTCCGTCTCCTCGTCCTTCAGCCTCTGGGTCCGGGATGGGTCACGGGGGAATCACATCAGAACTGAACCCCCTGGGGCCTGGTGGGTTGGCTAAACCTTCACCAACACGACCACAGCACACCACACCCGATCCAGAGTTTGCAACTGAGGTAAAAAATTGTAAAATCAGTCATTTTACGAAAATTTTCCTTTTTAATTTACAGGTTTTTTTATGGAATACACAAAAAGGCCAATAAAATATTCCAAAAACTTAGTGTGAATTTACATTTCTAATGTAAAATACCATTGAAAACCTGCAACTGTGAACAATCATACAATTTCAATTTCTTAAAGAAAGTTAAAAAAATTTGCATTTGCACATTTATTGTAATTTTATATATAATTACTTAATGATAAGGCTTTTAAATGCAAGTTTAATATTGTAAATATATTTTAAAATTTGATACAATTTGTGACAGTTAACAGAAAAAAGTATTGGTGCTGTAATTTTACATTGATTTCTTTATTAAATGAGAGATATCTTATATAATTACTCTGTATAATTACAGAAGTGTACAATTAGTAATCAAAAATATTTTTTTATGTTTATATATATTCTTTATCGATCTATCGATCTATCATTATACAGTGGAAACCAGAAGTTTACATACACTGCATAAAAAGACACATAACCATTTGTTTCTCATTGTCTGACATTCAATCAGACTAAACCTTTCCTGTTTTAGGTCAGTTAGGATTACCAAAATTATTTCTATTTGCTAAATGCCAGAATAATGAGAGAGAGAATTTTATAGAGATATTTTTATTACTTTCTTCAAGGTCAAAAATTTACATACACTAAGATTACTATGTTTTCAAACTATTTATAAAAGCCCAGATGATGATGTCATGGCTTCAGAAGCTTTTGATAGGTTAATTGACAACATTTGAATACATTTAAATAAATTTGGGGGCACACCTGTGGATGTATTTTAAGGCACACCTCAAACACACTGCTTCCTTGTGTGACATCATGGGAAAATCTAAAGAAATCATCCAAGATATCAGGAAGAGAACTGTGGACCTCCACAAGTCTG
>OMNN01100292.1:24682-37254 GCA_900302755.1 Chromis chromis | reverse complement strand
TACGCTGTCTCACAGGGCATGTGGTGTTATTTTTGTCTTTGTCTACATTCTTACCCTGCATTAGGGTTAATTATGAATGTTTTCATTTACTTTCAGATAAATCATCTCAGAAAATGTAAGACTCCCTAATTACCTTGCAGTTGGCTTAGGATACCTCAGAGTTCAGAGTTCACATTTTGGAATACTAGTACATTGTGAGGTTGTATTAGATTGTGCTACAAGGTTGTCTTCTTCTTTCTTTATTTCAATAGTGGCATTTTCCTGATTTGGATTTTAGAATGAACCATGAGCTTCTACTTTAGCTTTTCACTCAGGTGAAGGTCAGGGAACCATGTAGTTCTCTCATTCTAGACTGATCTTCTTTCAAAAGAATCAGAAGTATAATGAAAAAGTGAAAACTGTCTTTACATTTTCTTTATTATTATAAACGTTTCAAAATATCCCCCCACACTACTGGTTCACAACATTGGCTCCTTGTTTAGGACTGTCTTGCCAGCAGTAAGCACTGTTTTAGAATCTTGAGGAAAATAACTTTTTACCAGATAACAGTAAATCACTCAAATAAAATAAAACCCTAAGCAATTAATTAAAAAGTTTAATATTAAACCCAAGTTCAACCTAAAAGTAGGAGCCACCATTGTAGCTGTATATATATAACATTATTGCAAATGTCTACGAGGCCATCAGAAGTGAAAGCGTCGCCTGCAGATTTAATTAGCTGTTTCTAATTAAGGTGTTAATTAAATGAGTTGGCTGAAGTATAAAATGATACTCTTGGTCGTTGTATCGCCTGATTGTACTGGTCTTTGTATCATTTACTCTCAGCCGAAGAGTTCATTTTATTTAATGATAATTATTTATATTCAATTTATTTATTTGTTACATTTTTTGAATATCAGTTTATTTTTTGAGGCATCAGCTCCACTCTGACATTATAATGTCTGAAAAATATAGTTTGTGAACAATGGACTTTAGCTGTCTCTCTTTGTGTTCGGTGTTCAGCTTACAGATCATAGCACCTTCATGGTTCAGGGCTGTGGAGCATTTTATCCTGTCAGACACCAAACCTTTGGCTGTATTGTCTGATGTCACTGAAGTAGGAAATAACACTGCACAACACATTAAGTCTCATTAATTTAGTCGAAAAAATAGCAATAGGAAAAAAGCCCACATTAATGGTAAATGCATTAAACTGAAGTAACACAATTCTCCTTTAAAACATAGAATTGGATGTATGATGTTAATAGAAGTGAGATGTTAGATTTTTGGTCTCACAAAGCTGTATGCTATTTCAGCAGGTGCTTATGGATGAAGTGATGGATTACCTCACTGGTTGCTATCTCCATCGTACTCCCAGCTCTCCCTCTCCCTGCTTTGTGCCCTCTCCCCCTCTTCTTCCTGCTGCTGCTGTTCTTTAGGGAAATGAATGGGCCTCCTGTTTGCTGCATCCGCATCTCACTCTGTCAAACTCCACCATGCATCTGGTGCGGAGGGTTGGTATGCATGTGTGTGCTCAGCGTGCACGTGTATCCACTGGCTCCGGGATTTGCTGCGTGTTTGTGTGTTTGTGAGTGTGTTTGACCAGGTCATTTAGTACTCTGCATGCAGGCTTGGAACAGGCTGATAAGCTGTTTGCAAAAACTGGCAATTAAAAGTTGATCAGGCTGTCAATTCAAATGGAATGAAATGGAACCAGAAAGTAATTAAAAGGATGGCATGAAAATGACAACAATTATATCTCTTAGCTTCCCATTACCGATGCACAGAGGAATTTAATTAGTTTAGGAGCTCATATAGTGATTCATACAGTAAACACACAATAACAAAAAAATAGCAGCAACCACAAAAACAAACAAACAAACAAAAAAAAGACCATTAAAAAAAAATAAAAAAAATCCACTGGTGCCTGCTTCCTTCTGGCCATCTCAGTCTCACTATATCCTAATAGAGGGAGGCCAATAGATATGGACAACACTGGTGTTTAACTATTGCTGTTGAATCATTAGTGCAATCTATGTTGGTCCAATTAGTGTGTTTTAAGTGGCTGGTGGATTGGCGGGATATTCCCAGTCCTCCCAGTTTGTCCATATGGCCGTAGGCTGTGTATCCGCTGTGTTAATGAGCCTGTCAGTTTCTATCCCACTCAGCATTGGCCCAAGATGGGCTGATGGGCACCTTGGTAAGCACACAGTGTGTACTCCTGAGAATGACTGCTCTCACTTTATTGACAGCATGTGCAGCTCACCCATTCAGTCTATGTATTTCTTTATAGAGAAGCTTTTACTCAGGCATTCTTTCTCTCATACAATACCAGATATCGCTCATTGCTTGAGGATCCTCATATTGAAGAAAATGTTGCGTCCTATTGGAGCCAGCTGGGTATTTGAGATTGGTTTTGCCCCAGACTTAAACAGCTGCTCTCATTAGAAACTTTATTTCACCCTGCTGCTGAAAGGTTGACCACAAATGTGTATGGTCTTATATTAGCCAGCTGAGTGCTGCAGAGCTTCCACTCTGGGTCTCTGCTTCAAACACAGGCTGCTTTCAGCTGACTTTACCTATGAACATACATTTGCAATGGTGCAGACTGATTTGCTATACAGCAGCAAGTTGGTTGTCCCAACTAGTTCATGTCTCAGACTGTGTTATTTACTGGCTTCAGAAATCTGATTGTAACAACAGCAAAAAAAAAATCCTGTAGCTAGAGTCCTTTGCTTGAAGTGCTGTATCTGGGGAAAACAGAACAAATGGCCCTGTTGGCTCTGGATGTGTTTTCTTTCAATTTCCACTTGATAAAGTCTTCTCAACTCCTGTCAGCTTAATTAACTTGGCAACTTTCCTGGTGATGTCAATTTGACTTTCTGGCTCAAAGTCTGCCTTCTGTTTGTATGACTTAATGTCCTAGTGATGAGCTCACTGACTGATTGATTAGAAGGCTAATGTGGTATAAATCTTACTGCTACCTTAATAGCTCTGGATAATAATGTGGCAGTTTCAGACTGTCCTGTGTTGGGGGTAGGAGGACCCTCTGCCACGGGTCATTATTGCAAAGTGTTAATGTTAGAGGCATGTGCAGAAGTTTAACAACCTCTAGGAAAATTATATATTTTGTTGATACACCCTTTGGGGTGTATATGCGCATGACAATAAGCCTAATCAGTCCACATCCAGTAAAGGCAATAAGACTATGTTTAACAGAAATGTATGCATTTCCCAGTTATTATTTCTGACCAGTAGATAAACAAAGTTGTCTATGCTTGAGTTAATGAAACTGGTTAAAGAACTTGTATGCTGGTCATTTTTCTTTGGGTGCCTTGTTGGTGGGTGGCCTAAAACCTCTTTGCAATGCCTAAAATGTGTCTGTGCAGGAAAAACCCTGGTTGTGGCTCTTAAGACTGATTCTAGTCAGTAAGTGAAAGCTTGTTTAGCCGACCAATCAGCAGCCAGACAGAATGTGAATGAGCTATAAAGCAATCAACCGCTGATCCCCATTCTTTGTCTGAGGAAGAATTTTTCCTTTGTTGTACAATATTGCAAATGTGTGTATGGTTTACTTTTTATTTATATGATTATTATTTTTTATTTCTATTTATTTATTTAAAGAACTTAAAAAAAAAGTCAGTAATAGTTCAATTCAATTTTATTTATATAGCACAAATTTGCATCATATGTCATCTCATAGCGCTGATAGTGGCACATGTCATTTCATTTTTCAACACTATCGTTAGCCCAGCCCTCTGTTGACTGAACTTATAGATCAAATGCAATTTTGATGATCATAGTCTTTATGAGGCTGCCAACATCCACAGCAGATGTTAGCAGGTAAAAATGTTTTCTTCAGGTCAGACCAAATACCATTTGACAGACTTGACATTTTTGCAGGCCTTTCCCAGCCTTTCTGTTTTCAGAGTCATGTTAATATTGTTCTATATTAACTAAAGATGCAATTATTTTTGTCACAGAAATACTTTGTTATGAATCATCAGTAAATAACAGAATTCTTTATGCTGAATTTTCACATTTTCAGTCTTAAGAATAATTAAAATAATAATCTTCAGAATCAAAGGTATGTGTCTTAGGTGTTAAGTATACCAACCACGAACCAGTTTGTGCAAAGCTTGTTGCAAATTTCACCATTTATCTCTTTTGTCATCCGTCTCTCCTGTCTGCTGTCACACACCAGATTATTTTCTCTGTGAACCGTTAGTTTCATTGGCTCTGCGCAAGTGTTTTCCACTGTGCTGCACAGAAACGTAAAGTAGTTTACCTGAATCCATAATGAAGCTCTGCTAACTCTGTGATAAACACATTGCTGCTGCTGTAATGCTCTCGCAATGAAGGCATTCCACTAGTTTGCCAGTGGAAAGCTTCAAGAGTGAAACCCTCACAGCAGGAAAGCTATGATGCCATTATACTGCCAAAATCTAGAAGCACAAATATAATGGACGCACACAGATATAGAGGAGCCACACGCACATTATTTTTGCAAACCACCTGCACCCACTTGAATCACAAGTACACGCACCATGAACTTTCGACATAGCCTAGCTGCATTCCCACTTATTGATTGTACTAAGTGTAAAGAGTTGCTAAAACAAGTAACCACACAGTCATTTTGGAGTGGCAGTGGCTCAGGTGGTAGAGTGGGTTTCAGCCCCCAGCCTTTCAGTGTGCCAAGATATCCTAGGGCGAGGGCCTTGCATTACAGTCCCACTGCCAATGTGTGAATGGGAGAATGAAAAATGCAAAATAAATCTTCTTGTAAAAACTTGGTATGGTTAAAAAGTGCTATATAAATTCAGACCATTACCAAAAATGCACGTGTTAACAACTAATTTGCA
This sequence comes from Chromis chromis, assembly GCA_900302755.1. NCBI lineage: Eukaryota > Metazoa > Chordata > Actinopteri > Pomacentridae > Chromis > Chromis chromis. The sequence continues at coordinate 32,413 of OMNN01100292.1, read as the reverse complement.
CTTGCACATGTTGACAGTATGACACCATCATAAAAAAAGGGTTTATATCAGCTGTAACTTAACAAATATGGCTGAAAACTAGGAGTAAACAAGGTACTGAAGGAGAAGATATCAACCTGTTGTTATAGGACAGGTTACAGAGAGTTTACTGTAAACAGGTTTGTGGGAGCATCTAGTAATCAGCTTGCACTTATAAAGAACAGAAACATGGTGAAAGTGAAAAGTGTAGAACAATTGATTAATCCCTTTAAGTCATTCTAAAGAATGTTTTTTTTCTTCTTTTTTTCCAACTGGATTATTTTGTTTGAGTTGCATGAACAAACTGGGCTGGACTCAGTGCAGCTTTACAACAAGGTTCTCATGGGTACTGAAATTCCTAAAGAGCAAAATTACAGCAAAACAGGTTTGATCCTATCTGTTAACAGCTGCATATTGCCTATTGCAGTACAGTAACTACCTCTCCACAACACTGACATCACACCCTCGAGACATGTTTTGGCAGGCACAGCTGGATCTCCAATTGGAAGATGTGTGTGCATACATTAACATAACAATGAAGCCAGTGAGGTTTTAAAGAGAGAATGAAAAAAGCACTGAAGATTTCCAAAGATCATTAAAAGATGACAGCTTTCTATTTACAACATGTATGCTTTACCTCAAGGTGAGTACTGGGGCAGGCATGCATTTGCATTAATTAGCATGTTTAAGAAGTGTGGGGACACTGGCTTTTCGCTACAAACGAGCAAAGTCGATAAATCAAAATGAGGGTCAGCTGCTCAAGTGATTGTTGTGGCTCTTCGGTCACAAAATAGACACAGGAATGAGTGTGCAGAGGCCTTCCAAAACTGGGAGAAGCTCAGTGGTCCGTAATTCAAGGATGAATATTTATAAGTAGGAGATTATAAGTGGACTTTGCCGTGGGGGAAATAATTGGGCAGACAGCAGGAGACTGGTATCACCATTCTTCTATACCTCTTCTCCAGAAAGCAAGAAGAACCTGTGCAGTCCTTACAAAGAGAATGTGCATCAGTAGCATATGGACCTGCACTATACTTGTTTAGTCATGTCTGGAGTGGAGTTACAAGCAAACATGTGTGTAGCTGTATTAAGATTAATGTATCTTGGATGATTTTGGCCAGTTACAGCTGACACAGAAGGGTCTAAACACATCAATTAAGTGAACAAGCCATCCATAACTTAATTAGCTGGTATTTGTCATAAATAAACACAGTCAGAGATCTAATCTAACTTTTTCCATATGGAATTTTGCAAGCATCTGTCAGTGTTTAGCAGAACATCTTAAAATTAGCATAACACAAATAACCGTAATCTTAAAGGGCAGGCTATTAAATGAACTTATCACTGGTCTTTATACAATGTTTATAAAAAGTATTCACCCCCATGGACGTTTTCCCCTTTACTGCCTTTCAACATTAAATCAAGGTCAATTTTGTTTCCTTTCTCTGACATTCATTTACCAAAACAGACTCTCCTGGAAGTTAGTATTTAGTAAACGCACCTTTGTCCGTAATTATAGCATAGAGCAGGGGTGCCCAATCCTGGTCCTCAAGGGCCACTATCCTGCATGTTCTAGATGTGTCCCTTTTCCATCACACCTGATTCAAATGATCATGTCATCATCAAGCTCTGCAGAAGCCTGATAACGATCAGGATCATTTGAATCAGGTGTTGGAAGAGGGAAACATCTAAAACATGCAGGATAGGGGCCCTCGAGGACCAGGGTTGGGCACCCCTGGCTTAGAGCATGTGTAGACAGTACTCAATCAGCCATGCACATGTGGACACTGCAATGTTACCCCATTCTTTGTGAAAACGCTGAAGCTCTGTCAGGTTGCATATGAATCATGAGTAAACAGCCCTTTTCATGTCCAGCCACAAATTCTCAATTGATTGAGGTCTGGGCTCTGTCCCTGCCACTCCAGAGCATTGATCTTGTTGACTTTAAACCATTTCTGTGTAGCTTTGGCTGTATGCCTTGGATCATTGTCATGCTGGAAAACATATCTATTACTAAGATGCTGTTTTCTTGCAAACTGTATCAGGTTGTCCTCTAGGATTTCTGTATCCTTGCTGCATTCATTTTACCTTCTCCCCTGACAAGCCTTCCAAGGCTTGCTGGTGAGAAGCACCCTCACATCATGATGCTGCAACCACCGTGCTTCATGGTGGGGATGGTGTGTTTATGATGTGCAGTGTCTGATGGCTAAAAAGGTGTCCTCATTAATTTTGGTCTCATCAGATCAAACAACCTTCTTCTGCTTGACTTCAGAGTTTCGCACATGCCTCCTGGCAAACTGTAGTCGAGACTTAATGCAAGCTTTTTTAAGCAGTGTCTGTCTCTGGCCGCTCCCCCATAAAGTTTGACTAGTGAAAAACCTGGCCAGCAGTTGTTGTATGCATAGGCTATGTTCAGACTGCAGGGCTTAATGCTCCATTCAGATTCTTTTTGTAAAATCCATTTTTTTTTTTGCGATTTCGTTCACATTTCCAGTTAAATGCGACTTGTATGTGATCTCCTGTGTGAACTTCATACGACCCAAAAGTGTCCCGCATGCGCAGAAGAGGACACAGCGACGTCAGTGTTTTGCAGAAGTAAACATGGATGGTAACACTTCCACGGCCGCTTCTTTGTTTGAGTCTTTAGCCTCCTTATATTTGGCTCAGAGGCTCTTTATTGTTCTTTGGCATTGGAGCCAGGACCATTTATACTCACGCTCGGCCATTTCTTTGGAAATGTTTTCAAAAACCACCCGGTTCCGATAAGACCCCTCAAGTTTGGCCTGAATAGAGCTGTCCCCCCCAAATATTAATGAACTCCAAACCTGGCTTTCCCTCCATTGACTGGACTCCACATTATCGTCCGCCATGGTTATTGTTGTTGTAGACGTTTGTCGTGTATCAATGACGTGTAGGTCGGATAAATGCGACCTGGCCGTTCAGACAGAAGTCGCATGGCAGAAGATCAGATACGTATCGGATTTAGGACCACATATCCAAGTGGCCTGGGTCGCATTTGAAAAAATCAGATCTGTGTTGTTCAGGTTGTCATGAAAAGATCAGATCCAGGTCACATAGGGGCAAGAAAATCAGATTTGGGTCACTTCAGCCTGCTGTCTGAACGTAGCCATATAGTTCAGAGGGAAAGTGTTTATCAATAACTGTGAACACAGACATGAAAAGTAGATTAACAGGCCCTTGCTGATTTGTAGAGTTTGAAAAATTGCATCCAAGCAGGTGGACATCTTGATCTAGCAAAACCCAAATGTTTGCAACACATGTTACATAGCAGTTTAATGTAGCGCAGTGCCACTGTGTTGTCCTTGTTTTGAGAGAGATCACAGTAGAACTTAACCAGCTTGCAAAGGACAAAAAGCAGTCCATCTGTTCGCTCATTGCAGGGCATGTTCCACCTCTCATTTGGCAGACTTGAGAGTGCTCCCGTGCTTGTTCTGTGATACACTCTAATTGGCTGTGAATGGCCCCTCGGTTCACTCTGGGAAGCCTTTGATGAGCCTGGAAGACTGGCTGCTTAAGTGGCTTTTGAGTGAAGCTCTTCATGAGACTGAAAGCGGCCCGGCTGCTGTGCTGTGCGATGAACACAGGGTGACACACTAACAGGACGACGAGGAAGATGAGATGCAGAAACAAGAGCTCATTAACTGTGCAGTCGAATGTGCCCCTTCGTTACAAGAAACAAACATGGCTGCGTTCAGAAAGTAGTCAGACCCCTGCAAATATTTGTACATTTTATGTTGCGACCTTATGCTATGTTACATCTCAGTGATGTGATGTCACTCAGTTTCCAAAGCTATCCAACCATCTGACATGCAGACTGGACAAACCACCTTAAATCCAGCTTAATGTAATCTAATCCAAAATCGCTGCAATACTTTATACCTGCAAAGTGAAACATGTTTTAGATTTACATTATTTGCAAACCTATTAACAATCAAAAACTGAAATCGGTCATGAATAAAGTAGGACAGAGTTTAGAAAGCCACACGCCTGTAATGCAGGATCCCATATCTGACTCAGGACTGAGAGCATTCCATGAAATCTGATTAACTCTCTGTACACCTCTGTGATACAATTGTGGCAAGTCATTGATCAGGGCAAGGATACAAAATCATTTAGAAAGCTTTTAGTTTCCCAGGAGTACGGTGGCCTCTGTAATTATGAAACAGAAGTTGTTTGGAACCAAAAGGACTCTACCTAGAGTCTGGCCAAACTGAGAAACCATGCAAGGCTGCACATTGGCTAATATCATCCTTACAGAGAGCATGATGCTGCCACCACCATGCCACTATGCTTCTCAGTAGCAGAAATAAGAGAAGGAGGGAGACTGGTCAAAATCAAGAGAAGGATCAAATGAAGAGAGGTGGTAGAGAAGTGCACACAAACTGAGACTGGGGAAACCCATCAGCATGGCAGTGAACTAAAGCATACAGTAAAGACAATGTTGGTCTTTGACTGTCCATCAGTAGCCCAGCCAAAGCCCAGACTTAAACCCCACAGAACTGTGTAGAGATTTGAAGATTGCAGTTTACAGACGCTTCTCATCCAATCTGACAACGCTTGAGAGGATTTGCCAGGGAGAATGGGATTAACTGTTCAAATCCAGGTGTGAAAAGCTTGTGGAGGCTTCCCCAAGAAGACTTGAAGCTGTAAGGGCTGCCAAAGGAGCTTCTACAAAGTACTGAATTAAGGATCTAAGTATTTTGTAAATGACAATCTTCAGTTCTTGATTTTTATTAATTTGTTAAAACAACACATCAGTTGTCATTATGGGTTTTTGAGTGTAGGTTTCATTTTAAATCAAATCTACTACTCAATAAATGATACAAAAAGGGAAGCAGTCTTTATACTTTCTCAATTCTCTGCACATAACAAATGTGCCTTCCACAACTCCAAAGCCATCACATCCACACATCACATCCTATTATATTTAACAGATGTAGAAACAGCAGATTAGTGTTGCAAGTTGCAACCAGTATGAGCACTGGAGACTGACCATCATCCACACGTCATCTGGCTGTCAGCAAGCAACCTGAGAGAGGCTTCATAGTGTGTTAGGTTTCTGTTTGTCAACTATGGCAAGAAAGTACACTTCTATCACTGTGTGGAAATCTGACTGTTCCACATCATAGGTGATGATTAATGACATTAAAGCATAAGCCTTTTATGTAAACCGGAGGACAGGTAGGCTTTTAAAGTAATACAATAAAAATAATCTCTTGTTTTTAGAAAAAGGCAGACAGTATTTTTAACTTCCCCACCTCAAAGTTTTTGTTTTGTTCTGGTGCAAATATTATAATGGACATAACCACTTTTGCAGATAGGGTTTTTAAATACACATGTTTTGCCTAAATTAAACAGCAAAATGGCTGCTTAGAAATGTTGTATATTGGTCCTATGAAAGATACATTTTATTGCACATTACAGCACAGTGAATACTAAAGAATATAAAAAGGAATTTGTTTTCATGTACCAAATTCAGGATGTGCAATGATTTCTAAAGCAGCACATCCACTGAATTATATTTTATTTTTGTAAGAATCTGTTCATTCATCAGTTCTAAAATGTAACTATGTTTTGACTTTCAACTATGTCAGATGTTCTGCAACACTGAATTTAGTAAATGTTCTTACATCCATCCATTATATATACATCGCTTAATCCTCTGTAGGGTCGGGGGACTGGAGTCTATCCCAGCTGACTTAGGGCGAAGGCAGGAGACACCCTGGACAGGTCACCAGTCTATCACAGGGCTACACAGAGACAGACAACAAAGCACACTCTCATTCACACCTACGGACAATTTAGAATCATCAGTTAACCTCAGCATGTTTTTAGACTGTGGGAGGAAGCTGGAGAACCTGGTGAAAACCCACGCTGCACAAGGAGAACATGCAAACTCCACACAGAAAGATCCCAGACGTCCTAACCGGGACGTGAACCGGGGATCTTCTAGCTGTGAGGCCACGGTGCTAATGTTCTTACAGCTTAACTAAATAATTTTCCTTTTATCCATTTCAAATGGTTCATTTTTAGGTGACAGGTAAGTACTGGAATGTATTTTTGTAGAGACCAGCCTTTAAATTTTTAGCCACAAAAATAACATTTTGTATGAAATCTTCAATTTGTAAATAACCAAACTGTGTTCGTTATGGGAATTGATTTTTTTTTTTTCCCCGTACAATGTGTCCCACATTCAAGATTTAATTATTGAAAATATCTAAAATTGGTATTTTGTAGAACAAATATTAGATGGACATATGTATTTTCTTTGCAACAGGAAACAACAACCTCTGAGCAGCAACCTACAACAGTGAAAACTTCAAGTGTCGTTAAGGATATGGATCCTGCAGTAAGGCCGTCCAGCTAGTTTTTTCAGTGGAGTATCCATAGTGCTAATCTCCCTGCATGCAAATTTTCACCAAAACAATTCCATCCATTACTATTTTGCGGGACCACTGATGCCGCATCCTTTCCTTAGCCCCATCCATGACGACTGTGATTGGTTTAAAGAAATACAAAGAAGCCAGAGAAATGTTTCCCCTATAGCAGAATGGTAGTGAGGTGCAGCCGGATCATTACGTTTTATAGAACGTCCTGGCAAAGTGAGACAATCATCACAGCATCCATCATATGTAGAAAAAAGGGCTGATTTCCAAGTCCATGTTTTGTCCTCCTTGTCAGTGACTTGTTATCTCTCCCTGCTGTCCTCTGTGGGTGGGACACAAACTTTACACTGCAGGTCAAATCAGCAGCATAAAGACTAAATAAGTGTGGAGCGGCTGTTCTGTCGCCTCACCTCTATGACTTCATAATAATTAGGAGGCAAGACTCCTCTCTGTATTAAATCAGCACCATGCATTAATTCTAATCAGCATGTGTAGCCAGGCTTGACCAGCAGGGCCCGAGGGGCTGTAACAACTGTCTGTGTGTGTGTGTGTGTGTGTCACATACACAAGGCCAGCCATGCTGAACTATGCTCTTCAAGGTTCAATGCAGTTCTCTTGCTGCAGCAAAGCTCTCTGTGCACTTTTTGTCAGAGCAGGTGGTCTCTGACCTTTCCTACAGTCTCCTGAGTGAACCTGACTGAGCCGTGGCCTTTTAACAAACACCACCGCAAATCACTCAGTGCATATCAGCTGACATTCACTGTTATTACCTTTATCGGACTAGAGGGATTTCTTTTACAAATATGATCCTGTTGCGGATTTGACTATGAAAAAAAGTGCAATCTCATACTGAAACAACATGTAGGCTGCTCAACAGTCTCATGACAGTTCAATCTCAGATCTGAAGGCAACAGATTGGGGTTTACTTCTTTGCCAGTTCCTCCCTTTGACACAACAACATGAAAATAGAGTTAAGTACAGACAATATCATGTTTCCAGCACTAAAAAGCCTCGGCGCATTAAGACCAAAATGTGCATGTATTGCATAATACAGGTTCTTTAACTTTGTTGTGGATCCACCTTTAGTGCTGCAATTCCTCCCAGTTCCAGTGATCAAAAGACAATGTGAAAGGTGTCATGGGTAGAAATGAATCCACAGAAAACTATATCCAACTCTGCAGCTTCCCTCAGCTCTACAAGCTCAGTGTTGTAATGTTCTGCTCCAGACTTTGCTGTTAGGGTTCACCCTCATCACTGTTAGGCCAGTTAATACAAGCAAAGTTAATAAAACTACTCAGTGAACATA
>OMNN01100292.1:4215-17333 GCA_900302755.1 Chromis chromis | reverse complement strand
TTTACTTCTGTGAAAGCAGACGTTTGTCTTCTGCCATAACATTTATGATTATAGGCAATATTACAGTATTTTTTTTTTTACAGTGTTTAGGGTTTTTGTGTTTGGTATAATTGGATAATATTCAATTCAATTCACTTCCATTCAGTTCTATTCTATTTATATAGCACCAATTCACAACATATGTCATCTCATAGTGCTTTACATATTTTAAACTAAGAACAGAGAACCCAACAATCCAAAGTTGCCCTTGAGCAAGTGTGAAGGAACCAAACAACAACCCCTTTAACGGGGGCTTAGATGCATCAACAACATTGGAACAGTTGTTTCCAAAACTGGACAAGGCACATCAAAATAATTTTTTTCTTATTTTGATTACAAAAGGGTCAGAGAATGTCCTGTAAGTGCTTGAGTCCTTTTTTTTTTAGAAGATATCTGGTAGTTATTGTAAGAGCCATTTGTGCATGTGTTTCATTTTTATTCTTGTTTATAATTTTGCTGTGAGCTTCCCACCACTTGGGGCATCCCTGCTGTGAAATGTGAGACGTCATATAATCAGACAGGTGAGGCACTCAGGTGGCCTGATGTGAGAAGCAAACAGTTTTAGTCCGTGGCGTGACGTGGCGTTTTTGGTGTTTGTTCATTTTGAACTGGAAAATCTGCGCATTGGTAAGCAGACAGTATTGGATATTGTGGATAAAAAATCTGAACAATAAACAGCATCATGATTATTGTGGAACATAGCAGTGGAGTGGATATATTATTTACACGCGTCAAAACATCCTCACCATCAGCAACCAAGTGCCCTTGATTGATAAGCAAAAAAGGGTCACTACAGTTATTTACCAGAAAACTGAATTTGATTTTAGCGTTTTAGTGGGGAAAAAACTATGAAATTGAGCATACATTTTTTGGGTATTTTTTTAAATCACAAAGGTCAGTTCTCAGCTCTCTGGGAACAAAGGGGCTGCTTCGAGAGCTTCCTGGGGGGGGCACAAATGAAATTACCATGATGACACCATATTGACTGTAAAGCGCAACGCCTCAGCTTTCAGAAACCATTGGATTTTTTTCCGACAGCACAAACAGTGATATAAGTACAGTATTCCAAAGTGTGCTTGGCCAGACGTGTCGCCGATGACGCACTAGGACTTAAAAGGTTGAGGAGTCACCATCTTACCGCTATTTAGTAGATTCAGTGCTGATCACATTTGGTGCTTGACATGCTCACATAGGGACCTTCACAGAGCATTGCTAGTGTTGCAGTAGTGCTAGGAGGGCTGTATCACTGCACAAGGCAACTACTTTGACTCTGTCATTTTACTGTGTCAGTGTTTTCTTAATGGTGATAGTAGGAAATGTTCTTGCAGTAAGTGACACTTGTGTCACTTCCTCCAAACTCAAAGAAATCTCACCAGGAGACAAAGCTGATCATCTTGCAAAAAGGCTCCTGAAGCAAAGCCATCAGACTGCAGACATGAGGAGGGGTGAGGAGAAGGATGCTGTAGTAGCAGAAGACCACTGCAGAGCAAGGGAATGTTACCACTACGTCTCTTCTTTAGGCCTGAATTAAGGCCTATAATGTTTTCCGTGTCCACTGTTGTAGTAATATTTCATTTTGACTTGGATGAATTGAATTTGTTATTTGACGATGACAAACAAACCTTGCATGCCTGTTAATCATAGCACATGATAATAGACCTGACCTGATTATGTTTTGTACTATTTTTGTTGATATAACAGTGAGACAACGTGTCTGCATGATAAAGGTGAAGATGTACTGTTTGAAGGACAGATGCTCCCATAAGTTTGCATTTGTTGTTTTCATCTGGGTCTGACCTCTAAACATGAGCCTAAAAAGAGAAATCAGAACAGCAGTGGCACATTTGTCTTGACTCACAGTATCTAGCTCCAAAAACACTGAATCCTACATTTCTCATAAAGTTAAGAGCTTGCTTCGTGAAGACTTTCCTACCTGCCTGATAAATGTCAGTACCTTTTAAACTCCACACCTCCAGGCTTCAATAAACTTGAAACAAAACTGAAATAATCATGACAGGACTAAGATCATTGTCTGTGGAAATTAGTTTGCAGTGTTGCATTCATAAACGTGGTAATGAACCACCTTGCGACTTGTGCAGACACACTTATGACCCTAAATGACAGAATAGAAGTGCTGAACACCATCAGATCCACTCTGCTTGCACTTACCCCTAACAGCTAGAGGCAGCTTCTCCTGTAAAGCGGAATTCTTACAGCCAGTTCTCCTGATTCTCTGACAGCAGTGTTCCTGTCAACCCTGCAGCAGCTTCAGGTGACACACTGGACGAGTCTCACGTGTTGTTTAGAAGCACAACAGTTCAGTATATGGCGCCTGTGACCTAAACACTGCTAGTATATGTGAGTTATGCAACGACTAGCTGCGCTTTGTAGCAACCGCGTTCAATCAGACACACAACAGAGAGACTGTCACATCCACACCGAGCCTCTACTGCCACTAAGAACACCTTGTACACAAGCACCGGACTGTTCACGCGTGTTGTCGGTATTCACTTACCGGTTTTGTTTTGACCTCTTGGCGAGTTGTCAACGTGACAGCAAAGAATTCTGGTTATCGTAGTACTAACCGAGATGAAGGTTGCTAGTTTTACGTTAGCTGTCGAGCTCACAGGACAGTCCGAGAAGTAAGATAACGTTTACAGAGTCCCACAGTCAGACCGGGTGTATGTGTTGATTGAACAGTAGCGTTTGCCTTGATTGCTCCCGTTATGACAGAATTAAAACTACGCTTCCTGTCCACAGACCGTAGCTTCCGGCCCTACCATGACGCGTACCCACGTGTGTTCAATGATGCATTCAGTGGCAGCCGGGGACTCGGAATTTCAGATGTCCTGCCAAAAACTGATTAGTACCAGAAACACGCTGCTTGTTAAAGCTGTATGTTTCTATACGTCTACAGCTACTTTGATCTAGATTAAACTGTAACACTGTGCAAGTACATATAACTTTATGTCTGTGAAGACTTCTGTGAAAGCAGAAGTTTGTCTTCTGCCATGATATTTATGATTATAGGCAATATTACAGTATTTTTTCCAGTATCTAGGGCAGGGATGCCCAATCCTGGTCCTTGAGGGCCACTATGCTGCATGTTTTAGATATTTCCCTCTTCCAACACACCTGATTCAAATGATCAGGATCGTTATCAGGCTTCTGCAGAGCTTGATGATGAGCTGATTTGAATCAGGTGTGTTGGAAGAGGGAAGCATCTAAAACATGCAGGATAGTAGCCCTCGAGGACCAGGATTGGGCATCCCTGGTTTAGGGTGTTTGTGTTTGGTATGTCTAATATTCTATTCAATTGAATTCTATTCTATTCTATTCTATTCATATAGCACCAACATATGTCATATGTCAGGGAACCCAACAATCCAAAGTTGCCTTTGAGCAAGCGGTCGGGACCTTCACAGAGCATTGCTAGTGTTGCAGTAGTGCTGGGAGGGCTGTACAAGGCAACTACTTTGACTCTGTCATTTTACTGTGTCAGTGTTTTCTTAATGGTAATAGTAGTAAATATTCTTGCAATAAGTGACACTTGTGTCACTTTCTCCAAACTCAAAGAGATCTCACCAGGAGACAAAGCTGATCATCTTGAAAAAAGGCTCCTGAAGCAAAGCCATCAGACTGCAGACATGAGGAGGGGTGAGGAGAAGGATGCTGTAGTAGCAGAAGACCACTGAAGGGAATGTTACCACTACGTCTCTTCTTTAGGCCTGAATTAAGGCCAATAATGTCCACTGTTGTAGTAATATTTCATTTTGACTTGGATGAATTGTATTTGTTATTTGATGATCACAAACAAACCTTGCATGACTGTTAATCATAGCACATGATAATAGACCTGACCTGATTATGTTTTGTACTATTTTGTTATCATGTGATTATGTAATGATGTAACAGCGAGACAGCATGTCTGCATGATAAAGGTGAAGATGTACTGTTTGAAGGACAGATGCTCCCATAAGTTTGCATTTGTTGTTTTCATCTGGGTCAGACCTCTGAACACAGGCCTGGTGTCAGAGCTCTGCCCTTCAGCTGAATATTCACTCTGCATTTCTCTTCTTTATTATTCATTGTTTCTCCTTTTATTTTTCAATAAAAGACAAAAACTGCTGCACTTCAATTGCTTTTGCTACGGCTCATTTAGGTTTCCACAACATCCACAAAGGTCTGCACAGACCCATCTACGGACATCTCTATGCAACCCAGATTTAATGACTTGTGGACTGTCTGCATCACAAACGCACCGACTGCACATGTGTCACACAGCAAATGGTCCTATGGTGCATCCACCCACTGCTCAGCTCAACAGGAATGGTCACATTGACACAGTGCTGCAGTCCAATCTGTAGCCAGCTTCTATATCCTGTAAAAAGTGCAAAGCTACATCTAGATGTTAAAAAACATCCATGGAAACCTTGTGTGTGTGTCTGTGTTCAGTATGGGAGGAAATGTGACCATCCGCATAGCAATGCAAACCTATTGTAGTATTAATAGAATGCAGTGTGTCCGCTATCTGCTTTTAAAGTCTGTGCACATTGATGCAGAATTCATGAATTGGCCTTTATACTTATACTCTGTGAGTATGCCAGAGTCTACATGAAGAAAACTTTGTCATCCCTCAAGTCCACGAGTTTCTCTGCAGACCCTTCCACATGCAGCCCAAAATTTGTGTCCATGTGGCAACTACCTCACAAGTTTGTATTTACAGAATACTTTTGTGCGACCTACTGCGCATGTAGAGAACAGGGTCTTACAAGCAGAAAAGAAAATCAGCATAATAACAACTATATGTTCATGGGTGTAATCAGGGCTTTGTCCACCTAGATGCACCATAGGTGGGGTAATCACCAGATTGTGCAACTGTATATGATCTAGAGGAGCAACCAGTGTTTGAACTTGTAGAAATAAAGTGAGGGCACTCACTTTGTGCTGTGACTTGGTTGCTAATGTATGTCATGTTCATCCAGAAGATCCCAGAGAAAGTCAGGAAACGCATTTAAGAAAAACTATTTGCTTTTTACTTTTAACTCCACACTACTTACGTCTACAGGTAGAAGAGACATGTACAAACACAAATGTGGTGAAAATAAAACAACAAAATCTATTAATTAGTACAGTGACATAACATCCAGTAACTGATAAACCATTTCAACTGCTAATTGTCAAGAGCAGGAATTAGCTGGTTTCAGATATTGGTTTGGATTGGTTACTTTCCAGATGTGTAACAGGCTCTGAGAACAGTTTATTATTTTAAACATGTGTTTCCTCATTTTACAGATTTAGTGTCAATTATAAATTGTTTCTGTTACAAACAGATATCAGATGTAACAGAAATGTTACATTAGTGGCATGTTGCTGTTAATGTATTGTACAACGTTATTCTATGTTTGATCTTTTAAAAGTGGACCTGATGTATTTTATCTAGTAGGTGTTGGGCTGTGTCACAAAGATGCAGGATTACAGTCTTAGTGTTCTGATGTCTCTGAAAGCACAGTAACCGACAGCAGTGGTAAATAAGCAGAACTGACGGGTGGATGAGCAGAAAAGCTCATCGTACAAGTAAAGTTGAACAAAATGAACGTACTTCAAAAAAGAAAAAATATGAAATTAAAGATAAACTGTTCATTTTCAGACTTTACATAACTTTGTCATATACAGCCTTAGTGTAACATTTATCTGTAAACATGTGCTGTCCGGGGCGCACCGATAGCCTAATGGTTATGTCGCGTGACCCAAGTGCAGAGGCGTAGCAGCTGTCCTGGGTTCGATTCCGACCTCGGGCATTTACTGCATGTCCTTCCCCACTCTCTCCCGTTTCCCACTCTATCCACAGTCCTGTCCAATAAAGGCATAAAAGGCCAAAAATAAACCTTTAAAAAAAAAACATGTGCTGTCCTATGAAGTCCTATGTTGGCTTCTATGCCTCAGCCTTTCCCAGAAGCCCATTTTCATAGTTTGTTAGGAGACATGCAACAGTATATAGCTGGTTAACATTGCCTAAAAGCTGTAGTGGGATCTCTGTGTCAATGAACCTGTGGTCCTTCACTCTGCCTATGAGGTGCTCCACATGCACACTGAGGCGTGCGATGGCCAGCCTCTCCCTGGCATCAAAGGCAGACATCTGGGACCTGACGGAGAGAAATGGCGGCGTATAGATTGTACATAGTGCAAAGTCATTGACTGGAAAGCCTTGGTCAACCATGATGGCCATCCCAGGCCTTAACAGGGACAGAATTCCAGACTCTTGTATCATGTGGTTGTCACTGACAGATTCAGCATACAGCTGAGAGATGAAGGTGACAGCCCCATGTGGAGCAACTCCAAACAGCCCTTTGAGCGCACAGTGGGGGTTAGATTGCGTGGAGAACTCTTCGCTTTCAAGAAGAGATGAGGAAGGACACTGGTACCTCAGCTCTGTGCAGTTCAGGATGACTGTAGTGTCTGCATATTCCTCGAACTCTGCTGGTAAATGTTCCCTTACTTTCTCCTGTGGTATCCAGATATTTATTGATCCCAGGACAGTGTACAGAAAGTCACTCCATGTTGTGATGATCTGACTGACTGTAGATTTATGGATTCCATATCTGTCAGCAAGGTCCTTCAGTTTGGAACCCAGCGCTAGATAGTTGAGAAGCAGAAACATCTCATCAATGGGCTGCAGAGAAGGAACCTGTTCAAAACAAAATGAGGAAAGTTAAATAACTTACTCATGGAGCAATTTAATTCCTGGTTTAAGAGTAGCAACAAACTTCTTAGCAAACATAACTAACATTACTATCTGCCTGTTTCTTTAATTAAATGGACCTTTTTGTGGTTAATTGCATACAGATTTATATAAATACCATAAAATTAAAAATATCTTGCTATCACAAACAATAGTATTCCTCATTTTATTAGTACCTATGCTTTAAGAATGACACATGAACGTGTAAAAAGCTGATCATAATGAAGAGTTCCCTCAGTTCGGGTTGGATATTAAAATGTATGAGTATAGCATGGTACCTCAGTCCACTTCTGTTGTTTCATGGCTTCTTTTCGTATCCTCCACTTCCTTGCATTGACACTGTCAAAATAGCTTCTGATTTTCTTTTTAAACAATAGGAAGCACAACTAATTTTAAGCTCCATGTTCTGTCATCTATTATTCTGTTAATTGTCCTGATGTTTTAGGTTTTAGCTGTGGTATTAGTTCAGTATCAGTATCACTATATTAATGCATGTATAATAACAAAGTCATACTTTTGCAAGACTACTTTTGACAACACTACTCTCCCCATTCATTTAGAGAGGACCTGGTGTGTTGCCTGGTCTAAGAGGTCTTTGTTTGTATAGTCTTTGTAAGGCACATCGGCTGCATCCTACATCAAGTTATCACATTAAATTACTATATTGTCAGAGTACAATTTGGACTTAATTATCTAATAATCTAACCTTTATTGATCCCCTTGGGGAAACTCTTTCAATTCTCTGCATTGACCCATCCTATTCAAAGTTAACCTTAACTATACATACTAGGAGCAGTGGGCTGCCGCGGTGCAGCACCCGGGGAGCAGTCAGGGGTTAAGGGCCTTGCTCAAGGGCCCAACAGTGGCCACAGTCGGGGTTTGATCCTCTGACCTTCTGATCAGTAGCCCAGGGGCTTAACCTGTTGCTCCACCACTGCCCCCATCTAACTATCATAGGTTTGTAGTTGGAATCTGTGACTGTAAGCAATAAAGTTTATTCAGCTTTTCTCATGATCTCATAGCTGAACAGTAAAGTTGACTGGAACAGAAGAAAGATTCAATATCTGGTCAGTGAGGTGATTTATTGTACTGATCAGTATCTACTGAGGCTAGTAAGAAAAAGAAATTACAATTTAGCCTAATAGGAAAATAAATGGGTTTCTTATTTTATGGTATTTACTATTAACCCCTTTGAACCCCAAGTAGCTTCTTTGCATTTATTGGCTCCTGTTACCACTGTGGGCTCATTTTTTACTGCAGTATAAAGTCTTGCACCTCTATGGAAACAGCACATTCATGTCTAGACGTAGAGAGAACTCAAGAGATTTCTGTGCAGTATGACACAGTTATAATGCCATAAATCATAAAAAAGAGAGAAAAAAAATCAAAGTTGAATTTCTTGAATTCTTCATTTTACGAAAATTGAAAAACAACTAGATTTTTTTCAAATGCCCACAGCTGTCACCAAAAAATGTTACTGTAAATACTATGGATATTTTACTACTTCCGTTTTTAATTTGTTTCTGTACTTTACAGAGATCTAACCACATAAACTAAGAATAAATATGAACAACTTCTGTTTATGTTGCAAGTAGAAATGTGACTTCTCATTCTGCAGGTGAAGGATTTTTATCAAGTGGACACCAAGTGTGTAATTATGCAGAATTTCTTTGTTTTTTTTCACACTTTGTTTATTGTCTTTTTCGTTAATAGGATAAACAATAACAAATCACAAGAACTCACCAAAGCCCTCCCTCTCTCCCACCCTCAATAATACAAGAATGCAGAATTTCTAAATGTTTTTTCTTACCTTTCTGTTCTCATTTTCATTTTGGTTACTGGTTTAACCAAAATACAAGAGTTTATATTCAGTCAGAGGTTTGGTCGATTTGTGTATTTTGCAAAAACATACAAAAAGCATATCTACATATCCACGTGATGAGTTCTAGGTGTTGGACAATAATATACATGAGTCATCTGGAAAAACATAGTCTGCAAACAAGAACAATTAGTAGATTTCTGCCTCTTTTGCAGTAGTTTAGGCTCCATCTGGTAGTAATTTAATAAATATTCTCAGGAGCTTCTTGACAATTTTACCAAATATTTCAATGATTTTTTTTGTTCTGACCCATTTAAGCTGCCAACTCCAAGTCTGACGCAGGCCTGATGGGAAACGACGTCCGACAGAAGTCTGTTCTGAGCGGCTGGGCGAAGAAATACGTCGTGGTCGAGATCCCGCCTTACTGCAGGCAGAGAGGAGGGGAGGACAGTGACGGGGAGGTGGAGGGAGGGAAGGACGGACGAGAGGACGTGTTTGGGGAGAGCTGGTCTCCGATGGTCCCCAGCAGCGACAGAGACAGTGGGGAGGTGATGGACTGTTCCAGCAGCCTGGAGGATGAGGAGGGACGAGGAAGAGGGACGGATGCATGTCCAATGTAACACATATAGTTATGGTGGAAACAGGTGGTAGTTTGGAGCCTGAGAGGAAACGGAGGCAGCGGGAAATGGATTTAAAACCGACCGACTGGACACATTTCAAAGAATTTGTATGAATTGTACGCACTTGATTTTTATCTTTCAAGTGAATGTATCACATGTCGAAAAGCTAGAAGCGCTCCCCCCAGGCGTGACAGTCCCCAGTCTGCACATCTGTCAACACAACAGACACTCGGCAGAGAGATTATTTTTCTGAAAAAGGTTGTTTATATTTAATATTGTGAGATGTAGATTTTTGTTTTCCCTTTTGAAAGGTTTCCTGTAGTCTGCGTCTCGTCTCTGAGGAGGGGTATTGAAGATCCCTGTTGTTGTTTTTGTGTGTGAATTTCAAAAAAGTGTGTTTTGATACTTAACATGTTTCGCTCAATCAATCCCACATCTGTCTGATTTACAAAACCGTGCGCTGATGTTCAGGAGAGACGACCGTGCTAAAAAAACAACTACGAGAAGGACGTTTAATCTCACGTACACTAGTTAACCTCAAATTTACACAGACCACCAAGTTCTACACTGATGATTTTGGTTTAATAATCATTCTGTTTAGTTATTTATTCAATAAGATCAACACTCGCAGTCGACCCCATGACTGTAACAGTGTCTTTATGAGCTCTTTAAGGACCTTTCCGGTGGTTTTGACATCTTTTGGCCCACTTAATTCAAAAGACGACGCCGTCATTTCACGCGATCAGACACCATAAATTAATCACATAAGAGTCATCGAGACATCAAATCCAGAAAACAAACTGTAGGCAAACATGGATATTGTAAAAAGGACCTTATAATTTTCATTTTCCAGTTAAGAGCTCGAATTTCATGTGTCAGAATTGACTTTTCAAAACCGTCCTTTCTTGCGACTCCATTGACATTGGTGAAAAATCTTCAACAAATGAAGCCCAAAGACAGCTATGATGAGTTACCGCTGTAAAACTAGGTTAAAGCTACACACAGTTACTTTTAAAAGACATAACAATCATCATTTTATAAATAAAGTGTTGACTTTATTGGCAATTATAATAATAATAATAATCTAACCTTTATTGATCCCCTTGGGTTCCTTCCATTCATCCTATTCAAAGTTAACCTTAACTATACATACTAGGAGCAGTGGGCTGCCGCGGTGCAGCGCCCAGGGAGCAGTCAGGGGTTAAGGGCCTTGCTCAAGGGCCCACAGTGGTGGTGATTGGGACAAGCGGTCGCTCTCACTTCCCCACCTCAACCTCTTGTCAATCCGGGGACTCGAACCGGTTAAAGTTCGCTTCACAAACCCCTAAGCCACCACTGCCCTACAATTAAACACAATCTTGCCCCCTTCAGTGGTTTCTATGGTGGCTGATGCTGACAAACTTGAAATTAAATGTAAATTATACGTGAAGTATACACAAAATTATAATTCGCAGTCAAAATCCTGCAAATATTTCTGGAGACAGTGTTATAGAACAAGATTTACGCTCCGTCAAAAAGTTACCATGGTTGTATTAACATGTTGGTGCTGATGTGACTCCAATCTGAGCATTACTGGTCTGACTTAATGTGTCAAAAGGGCCACCAGATTTAATTAAAGCTTCATTAAAGCTTAAATGTGATTAAGTTAATATTTCACTCAAAAGCGGCATATAATTCAGTCTAAAAGAAAGAAAACTACAATTTGGTTGAGTAATCTTTTGAAAACAGAGAAACAGCACAACCTGGTGTTTCACTGTTTTCCAATCAGAGGGCCTCATGTTGACTTTTCTGCTCTGTTAGAAACATTTAAGTCAGTGGTTCTCAACTGGTCCAGCCTCAGGACCCACGATGTCTCTATTAATAACGGGCACGACCCAAATTTTTGAAGTTTGCTGTTCACAAATTAAGGTTTATCTGGGTGTAGTCTCAACGCATTTTGTACAGCTTGGGAAAGTTTTGGCTTATTTTTCTCATTTTGGTATATTTGGACACTTTTGACAAGTTTTGGGCATATTTTTGTCCCATTTTGGCTGATTCTGAGCACATGTTGGTTTATTTTTGGCAGGTTTTAGCATAAATGTCTCCACTAAGCTGGCAGAGCCACATCTAGAGGTTAATAGTGGACAACTACTGGTGTCACCACCACTAAATATCCTACTATTGAAAGCAAACTGTGTCATAAGAAACACGTCCTTTAAAATAAAAGACTATACCACTACTTTTTTGAGGGGGCATGCTTCTGAGACCCTCTAAAAATGCCTTCGCGACCCACTTTTGGGTCCCGACCCACCAGTTGAGAACCACTACCTTAAAGGTCCCACATGGTGGAGATCTATTGTTGTTGTCTTTTGTGGCCCCACAAGTAGATAACCTTCAAGCTTTACAAGAATTTGACCTGACTGTTACCTGCCACCTTGAAACCAATAGTCGTCCAGCTCTGTATAGCCACGCCCCCTCACTGATTCCAGGTGAACCAATCAGAATGAGCAGCTTCCTCACAGTCCACCAGGTTTATTTACTTTCTAGAGCTGCTAAACTTTAAAATGTCTGAGCCACGAGCAAAACTCAGCAAATGTTCTGCTGTCGGCTGCAAGAGTGAACACAAGCGTCTTTGTGCACTGCTAGCATCTGAGGAATTATTATAAGGACTGTTATTATTGTTGTAGTGTTAGCACGCTTGTGGCTAACATGGCTAACATTACCATTAGCTTTGGTGGTCTGCTCACAGGTCAGAGCTCTGTGGAAACTGTAACGCTGAAGGTTAATCAGAGATGGTGGGAACTTTAATTTAAACCAATAAATAACGACTGAGTGGGTTACTGTGTTTTCACGCCTCCTGTTGTGCTTCAGTTCAACCTAAACTTACATCTGTTAGCTTCTCTCCTGCTCTCTGTGCTCACATAAACTGCATTTTAATACACCTGAACTCACAATAAAGCTGTTCTCATTTACAAAGTTTTCTGTTTCTGTTGTCAGACAGCAGAGTGAGGATCAAATAGTCAGCAAGCTGCAGCTCCGCACCGGCAAACTACTGATTTTATAACTGCAATGTTGAGAATTCTGTGATATTTCCATGTAAAATAATAGTAATAATAATGCATTGGTTTTATATAGCGCTTTTCTAGACACTCAAAGTCGCTTTAGGGAGAATAGAGACTGCCATTGATTTGCTGAGAAACCTTTAACAAGTGTAGGAGGAATGTTTGTTTACCTTGGGTTTTTTTTTTATTGTGTTGACAGAAATCAGTGGGAATAAAGCTTTGGGCGGCATTGCCACTCAGGATCAGAAGTTGGAGATTCAGGCCTATGCCGACAAACTGGCCATCATTAAGGAGGTGCTCGCGCGCAGGCACATGAAGGTGGCCTTTTTTGGCAGGTAAATGCATCAGTACACCCCTCGTGAAAAGACCTCCAACGCCTTTCTGGTGCGATTGTGAAACTTTCTTTTTCATTAGAGCGATTATGACACACTCGCTTGTTGGCGTGTGCAAAGTACAGCAGTCCTGCTCCTTTATACTAGTAGAGGTTGTCTTTTCACTTTCGTTTTCTCTTTAGTCGGATGAGTCATTTTCTATTTTTAAACCATGTTGCACTTTACACCATGAAAAGGAACTCCTAAACACATCAGCAGGATGTATCAGAAAAGCCCTTGTTCTTATGTAGCAAAAGTAATTTAACATACGAGACGATTATTTGTAGGGATGCACGATAATGCCAATTTCAACCGATACTGATAATCGATAATTTTATACTTCTTGCAGCCGATAACCGATAATATCAACCGATATTTCTTTACTTAATTAACTATAATTTGAGTACAAATCCACTTCCTACTATAATTCTGACCCATACAAATAAATAGAACCATTGAGTAGAGCATAAAGAAATACTGACAACC